>JANVCJ010080608.1:0-11339 GCA_026413505.1 Epizoanthus ramosus | reverse complement strand
TATTCTCATGTTTATTGACCCATATCTATGTTGTGAAATGCATTCATGCTCCGAAATGTTGCTCAATTGTGTAGTTTCCCCACTCTGCAAGCTTAGAAATATTATATTGCCCTAGGTTGCGACTAAGTTAACTAAGTTTTTCTCTATGACGTCACTGCAAACCAAGAATATACAGATCCGCCAGGGGCTGAACCGAATCTTTACAAATATTTCTTGAAGGGAAGGCAAAATGAAATTAAATTAATGTTAATTATTAATAATACTTTTGCTAATTGATAAAATAAGGAGCTGAAGGTAAAATTGATGTTTTAATATCAATTTACCTGAGAATGACTGCATACTTAGAAATAGATATATATTATATATATATTAACTAACTATGTATTAATTATTCCATACATGTGTTGGACTAAAGTCAGCATTTCTTACAATTTTATAGGTTAACCATGATGTTTGGCAAAAGAAACGGGCTGCTTTAAATCCAGCATTCCACCGGAAATACTTGATGAATCTTATGGATTCATTTAATTCCAGTTGTGACAAGTTTCTGAAGAAAATGGGTTCTTTAGCTGATGGCAGCACAGAGGTCAAAATGGTCGATGAATTTGCAAGAATCACTCTTGATGTCATTGGAAAGGTCTGTTATGTTGGACAGTGTGTGGTGGATTGCTTTGATTTATGGGATAAATGACTGGGTGGGTAGATCAGTACACGTGGGAATAAATTGATATATGACGGTTTGCGGACCTGACCACATTCATGTATTTTTGTAGAGCTTTATTTGTTGCTGTTGTTGGCTTAGCTTTACAGTGAGGCACCAAGAGGAATTAGGATCTTTTACCGTACGACCTATTCAGATCGGCGAAATGACTCAATTCGTATTAAAGAAGAAGCAGTTCTGCATGTTCTTCGATTTCAGTGTAGAAATCCCATGACGTTATCCTTTAGCGTCTGTTGGTCAGTTTAACTGGCGGTTTTCCGAACTACAGTTCCAAACATCCACTAAAATGGCTGGTCAGAACTACAGCAGAATACAAGTGCGCAAAAAGAACTGATTATTCTAAGTTTTACAAGCGTTGTCATTTACGAATCTAACCTCTGATTGGCTCAGAGCGGAATATCTGATCAAACATAATAATTGCTCTATTTATCACTGTGCTATTGCATCAGCTTCGAGCAGCTGAGCACATATTAGCGTATAACTAAGGGATGAAACCACAAACGAGGCATTTATATTCAGATCATAAGGCAAAAAAACACTTCCTTCAATTCATACTCAGAAAATTAGACATGTGTTACATATCAAAATGGTAAAATCTGAGACCTGCAGAAATACATGTTTTAAAGTATGAACACAAGACACGATCCCAGGTGAGACCTGCAGGCGAAAATATGAGAAGAAGAAAATGTGCAAAAGTAAGACTTCGAGATTCAAGTTTTGGTTTCATATTATTTATCTGTATTGATCCATTTGCCATCCCAACGATGCTTCTCCAAATTATGGCAACACATACCCGTATGGCCAATGTACGTGTAGGGGAGTATCCCCTCCTCTCCCCTTCAGGATGGCAAGACTTCTTCCATGTTAAACGATTATTTAACAAATAGATTTAGAGGGCTAAAAATCATTACTCGGTCACATTTTGGCACATTAATTCAACAAAAACGTCGCATTTAGCCCCCACGAAGGACTGGATCTAGTGAAAGTTGCATTAGAAAAATGGTGTATTGAGAAAGTATTTCTCAGTTCCTGCCGAGAATTAATTTGCATCATTGTCAGTTTGTGTTGACAGTATTCATCTTAAAACATTTGTTATACGTATACATGGTCTTAGGTTTCTGCCATTCCTCTCGGATATAATTGGATAAAGGATCACAGTTAAGTTGAAGGCAATTAAGTCTTTTTAAAAAAATGCTACGTAATTTATGTAAACATTTTTTTGTTTTCAGGTTGGTTTTGGCGTGGATATCAAGACCAGTGATAACCCAAATAGCAAATTTCTAACAGCTATGTATGAATGTGGAAGGGCAGTCACGGCGAACATGAGAAGTGATTTGCTGATCAACTACCTCGGATGTCTCGCACAACTTCACCCGTATAGCAAAAGTGTTGCCAAGTCGGCCAGATTTCTTCGTGATTATGCAGAGACTGTGATTAGAGATCGGCAAGATGCCATAAGGAGAGGGGAGGACACACCACCAGATATACTAGCACATATCCTGAACATTGCCACGAAAGATTCCAGTTTTACAATGGAGGAAATGGTGGACCATTTTATTACATTCTTTGGGGCAGGTAAAAGAGTTTGTAATTTATGATTCTTAATTTATTGTGATGTATTTTCTTATTCATTTATCCTAAGAGCAGTGAATTTGAATGGCACACAAAAGTCATACTTACATATCTATCTTGAAGATAATTAAGAATAATCCTGGGTCTTGAAACAGTTTGCCGGTAGTTCCAGTCACATATTCTCAACATTTTCTTGATGAGTCACATTCAGTCTCATTAAATATTTTTTACACAATTCTTTCAGTCTTCTCGTATTTTCACCAGGTCACATGCTCAAGTCTCGGCCACGATTCATATACTTTAAAACACATGTCTGGACTCATCACCAAGTGTCAGATTTTATCTCTCATTCACTCTCGTTACTATTTTTTTACAAGATTCTGTCAGTCTTCTCTTGTTTTCACTAGGCCACTAGGTTCATACCATAAAACATGTGTCTTGACTCATCACCAAGTGTCAGATTTTATCAATCATGCAATATGCCTATTAAATCCCCTCCTTTCTTAACCCTAGAAAGCTTGGGGGATCAAATTGATCTACCCCCTTGATTTCTGTTACTTTCCATGCAGTGTTCTTGATATTTACCTAAATGCTTTCTAGTATACACACACATATTTTGGTGTTTATTTTAATTTGAGACTGTTTCATTGCCATGGAAACAAAAAATTATGTTAGGAGCACAAGGGCTAAACCTGGGGTTGGCAAGCTGAAGAGTTACAAGTTGTAACACCAGTTACCAACAACTGGCAGCAATCTGCCATGACATATAATTAAGTATGTCTTTCATAAAGTTCAGTGACATGGACAGATGAAAAACAGGTGGGAGCCACCTTAATTTAATAGGCTGATTCAGAACAACAAGATATCTTTGATAAATTGCCAAATTTTTCTAATGCGTTTTATAATATTTATAAGAAGTGTTTCCATTGAAGAGAATAAAAAGGAGAATTTGGGATGTGGTACATATGTGCTATGTAAGATCATTCTTAAAATGTTGGAGGCTTTGAGCTTGAACCTGGCCACTGTCACTTTTTAAAATCACATTTGACAAAATGTCTACTCTCACAGTGGTAGTCTTATTTGTTCATCGAGCCGCATATACCGTAGTAAATGAGTACCTGCAAGTTTATGAAATAAGTCCCTTCTCGGCCTCTAATTGTGTCATGATCCAGCTCTAATTAGGTTTATTAGTTTTAATTATCATAGTTAATTATAAATTATTATAATTATTACTCTAGGACAGGAAACCACATCGAACCAGTTGGCATTTACCCTTTTTGAGATAATGAAGCACCCAGAGATCGAGAAGAAGTGAGTGACTTAATTAAAGCCTGTGGGGGAGGGGGCACTGACTCCATAACACTGTTGACATGGGTGACCCGGGGAGGGTACTCCCATACATTGGCTATACGGGTATGTGCCGCCACACAGGGTATGAATTTTATATAGGGTTTTATGGTAGAATGTGGTACCATTTTGTGCAAAATTTTGAGCAGTTTCTAAAACGGGGAAGTGATTTTTGGAAATTTGGTACTTTGGGGCTCTGGAAAATCGATTTTTTTCTAGAACGGGGTTTCAAAATTCAGATACTTTACACCAGAACAGGGTCCCCCATACCAATACCACACTAAACTTTCCCTAACCTAGACTAAGGCACCACTGTGTTAATGTGTATTATTAAAATGATGAGCAAAAGCCAGTTCCAGACAAAGTAAGTGAAACCATAGCATATACATTTACCCTTCACGGTGGCATATGCTGGTACAGCAATTTTGTATGAGAATACCATCCAAGGAGACCAACTAGTTATAATGAACATTACATGTAATACAATCATATATGGCCCAGCACTGGTCTATGATGTTGCTTAATTCTTAAGAGTGTGTTTACAAAAGACCGAGTTGGGACGGACGAACTCGGTTCAGTGGCTTAACAACAATTTAGGCTGGAGATGCCTCAAAAATTAAGAACAATAAGATTTTGTCAGAATTATTTGTTTCTTTCAAAGAAAACTGTCTAATTACTCAACCAAGAAATGATTACATTTTAGACCACAGTGTGCATGTGGCACAAATGCACACAGTCTGCTGCCCAATTGCCATGTCATGCAATGTCAACTCATTTAATGATTCAAGCACCAATATTATTGCTGCTGACAGCAATAATTCAAGCTGAACATGATTACTAAATTCACCTAATTATGTTTAATTTCATTTTCAGTGAACTTTCACCTCAGTGTAGTTATTTAAACATCGATGACCATTTATGAATAAAGTCAATATTCAATAGAAGACGTCAGTTTAACTTTATAATTCAACCAGGAACTACTAATTAAAGGTGAAACTATGCGGAGCTGAAGCACTTGAAATCTAATTTGCAAATTAAATTCTTTTATCACTCTAACATAACAATCTTATCCAACTAGATTCATCTGTGTCAGACGTCAGACACAATGTGTCCTTATCAAGCAAATGATGCAAGTTACTGAGAGGAAGTTGATTCACAACAAAGGGTTTTACAACATGCTTTAGTTATGCTAATACTAAACCTAGGAGAGCACAATGCCCTTTATTTCATACAACACAGAGAGAACAATTTCTTTCTTGTTTGCCTGAAGGAATTTAACTTTACAAACATAAATAAATTATGTACCAGTACTAATATTGTTGGCTAGTTACTTCTTGTTTATAAAATTATAGCAAATCAGAATAAATTATGATAGAATACTTGGCTAGCAATTGCGGAAAAACTTCTGCCTAAACAGATCCTATTTCTGCTCTTTAAAAACCAGCCAGCCATATGAAGTACCACATTACCATGCATTGTTAGTAAACCGCAATCAATTTCCTTTACAACATTTGATAACTTACAATAAAGAATATGCAAAAACCCAGCTGTATAGTATGAGAGAAAACCACTTCAAGATCCTTTGTTTACAACTATTTCCTGTGCGTAACAAGTTGACCCCAATGCAAACCACTACAAAATCATTATAAATGTCCAAAGAGTTTTTAAAATAAAACATGAGCTAGGATGTATCTTGCTTTTCCTTGGCAAGTTGTACTATCCAAGTCTAATCTTTAACCTCTTTATAGAAGGCATGCACTAAGTTCAAGTCTTGCACGTGTTCAATGTGTGGCTCCACTCTGGTCTATTATACATGAATTCACAAGATTAGTTTCTGTGGTTTAGGACCAGGTCATCTATATATTGTCAGTAATAACAAAGCATATCCTACACACAGGATGTGGGTTACGTTGCACATAGTATTGGAAATGAAATGTCAAGGTGAAACAAGGGAATAATTTATAATAGTATAAAAAATAGTTGCAGAACAGCAGACCAAGATCAAAGATTAATTACTATATATATATATATATTATAATTAACAACATATTGGATTATTGCAAATAGTTCTAAAAGTCATAGTCACAGACAGTTTTTAAAGCGTTAATTGTTTTATCACTTGATATAGATTAGAGTCTAGCTTTTAAAGGACAAATTACTTGACATATTTTCCATAGTCATAGTCATAAACTTTCTCATAGGATAAACTGTTAAAGGAATGAATTTCTTTGTTTTAAAGAACAGGAAGTACAATACAATTGTATTAATAGAAGTTTGCCATTTGAAGCAATTTTTGATGGCACTTTCCAAAGCAGTACAACTAAAATATTGATCAACATTACTTTGCCTATACATGTACAGAACTTATCGAAAAGTAGGCTTCACAAAACATGAATCAAGCAGCTGCTACATTAAAGGAAAAATATACAGAAGGAAGGCTAGTTCATTCATTTATTCAATTATTGATCATAACCTGTGGTCAGACCTTCTCATTTCCCTTTCTTCACTTGTTTTTTACTCACAGGTTACACACTGATTAGCTATAGCACCACTAACAAACAATCAGTTTGTTATGTCTTATGATTTATGAGGTTAGATCTAGATACCACTAAAATTAAGCTTTAGGGTTAGGATCCATCACTATGCATAGTTCACAAACATTTTACTATATTTGCTAGACTGGGGTACATGCATTTGTAAATTAAACCAATTTCTGATGATCTTTTCTCTGGGGAATAACCAATTGGTATCTGATAGGTATTCTGAGTGGCCTCGAGTATAAATTAATCACAAAGACCATAATCAACGCTTTCATTAAGAATGCCGCCAAAGCAATGGTTTTGAAACAACTGAAGAACAACACACCACAACACTCAGTGGTTGTTATCAATGTTAAACTTTTTACTTTGACAACTATAACACACAGTCACAGAGCGTATATTGAAGTGTATCGATTTCGATTCCAAGTTAATTACTAGCTTGATATAAAACCGCCAATATCTTGACTAAAATTATCAGCCAGTGTTTTACGTCCATAAATTTTAATGACCAACAGAACGTTTTCCCACAGCATGGATCTAAACTTGGAAGCACAATAAAACACGAATCAAAAATTTCCCTTAACATTAATTTCTGGATATTTTTAGGATCTATTAGCAGATCAGGAAGTCCTGTCCACAAATCCACGGAAAAAACTGATTCAATGAGTGATTGTATTATATTAGAGATTAGAAAATTATAAATTCCATGGTCACGTTCTATCAATATGCCGTTGATTTGAAAATCAACTTGTATCAAAACCATATTATACTTATAGTTTGCAAGGTCTTGGGTTCCTACCCGTACCCGCGACCTCATTAACTGCCCTGAAGTCGCTCTTTAAACTTTTTTATACAAAACAAATATCCACCACAAGAACTCTGATATTTACCTTCGCTCAGTTTTTCCACTTAACGCCTCTTCTGGTTCGAACCCGAGATATAATTAAAATGCAAACCAAAATTTACAACAACTTTTCAACACTTTGTCGATAATCATAATGCTTTCAGACGTAGACACCACTTCCTACGGGAAATCGGCTACGAAATACTAATGATAAACATATAAAGAAGTACTCAATATAAATTAGCCAATATTTCTATGCTGCAATATCAAGTGAAGCGAGAGTTTACGCACAACTCATAAAAAATCGTTACCCAAACTTCTTTCGATTCTCACCTCGTTAAACAACAATTCTCGCCTCTGTTGTTTCTTTAGATCCATTTTCTTGACAGCTACTTGTCGTCCAGTTCTTTTATCCACAGCCAGGCAAACTACACCGGTGGAACCTTCCCCAATTTTGATAAAATTCTCCAGTGTTGGCGGAGGTCCCAATCCCGAAACAACTAACTCTAAAGCTTGTTTGAATTGTTCGTGAGTCACTGGGTTATCAGAATACATCAATTTCGTTCTAGAACTTGAAGATCTCTGACTGATGTTAGAGCTGTCTGAAACCACTTCACAGTCATAACCCGCCGATTCTGCACTTGACGACCCATAGTCTGAACTCGTAGAGGTTTCTCGTCGAATCTTAACGTTGTTGTGGTTGTAAGATTCATGGTACACCGTCACCGGGTGAGATCGTTCTGGTTCATAATCGTACTCGTACTCATAACCGTTTTCATCTTCATCATTCCGATTCTCGTCTTCATATCCATTGCTCCTATGGCTATGGACATGGCTATAATCATCTCTCTCCTCATAAATAGGTCGAGATTGTCTTTGCGCAAGTGAACTCTGTTGATGGCCTGACCGAGACTGTTTTTCAACTGTTCTTCTTGCAGGTCGATTTCCTGCCTTCCCCCGAAAAGAATTTCGCAAGGAATTAGACCTGGAAACGCTTATGACATTTGATAAAGGCCCATTTCTTGTCTGTTGTTTGTGGTTTTTTATCAAGTCCAACTGGGAATTTCGTATCGGAGAAACTACTGTAATTGCATCTGGATCTACAAGAGGTTGAGGTCTTCGAAAATCTTCTTTTACAGTTTCTGACTTGTGCAAGACGGTTTCCCACTGCGGAGGTAATCCTGTGAAAGATCCAGTTGCATTGTAACCAGTGTGAAATCGATGTTCGAAATTCTCCGGCTGCGAAATGTCTGGCTTTTTCCGCTTCTGGTTGCCACGAAACATTCGTTTAAACATGATGACAACAGAGCAGCACTGATAACTTGCTTCGACGCGAGGTAAAGTTAGGATACGAGCAACATCACAAAAACAATCCTGTTGCCTCCGTCACCGTCTCCCTGATCAAACAAGTAGATCAATTGTTATTGAAGATAAATAAATTTTTCTAATAGCATAAATTACGCCCGAGCTCACTTCGTGGCCCCGAATGGATGACGACGTTTCACGACAGATTATCGATTTATAAACGAGTTGTTTATGAGCCTGCGATTTTCAGCCATGTGACCAAGCCGCCGATCGACAGCACCAGTAGTGAAGATTTGGTTGAAGTTTGGTTTGGTTTGAAGAGTTTCTTGATTAAAAATCATGGAAATCGGAACTGAAATCAGCCAAAAAATCAGGGTAAGTGTCTGTTTGTATTTCAAGAACAGATTGCTGTAGATTAGTTTTCTAAAACTAACAGCAAAAGCCCCGTAAATGTTGTTTAATCGCTTTCACCTGGTATTGTCGTGCATCTTCGTTTGACATTGCCTGTCACTGAGTATTGTTAAGTTTAATAGTGGTACTACTATGATCATAAGCCTTGAGATACTATCTCACGATTTACAGTTGTCTTGCACTAGTTTGGAAAGTATTGAGTACTTGTCAACTATCTTGTCTTCTGTCATGAAGACCATATGATAATTGACATGCCCGGCATATGCCATATGGATACCTAATTATTGTCTGAGAACAGAACTGATCGAGAAGTCTGACTTTCACTTGTGAGATCCATTAATCCATTGACCAAACATCTTTTTATAAACTTAAAGCGTCATTAGTAATAGTTTTATTTCTAAGCTCTTAGCTGAGTAGCAACTTATAACCAATTTAAATTATAACTGATAGATATCCATAAACCAAAAGCAGAGCTCTCATTACAGACAATATTTTGTCTGTGATCTGATGCATACAAAACCATTGACACATTCAGTTATTTAAATAAAATGAACAGTCATCACAGGATCCTACCTTGTTCTATTTTATTGACGGGAAGTTCGGAAAGTTTCCCCAGATGAGTTCAAAATTTTGGTATCTAGATCACAAATTATGTCAAATTTTCACCCCAAGTTACAGTCCAATGAGCTTGAACCAAAAAAAAGGAATCAGTTTCATTTGAGCACAGCTGAACTCAATCATAGGCATTTTAATTATAAGCGAACTCAAATATTTGATAGAGTGTGCTGGGATTACAGAGTCAAAAAGTAAATCTGTTACTAAATGATATGCATATTTTGGAAATAGTACTATATAAATAAGTATATTATTATTATTATTATTGCAAATTATGCAGGCAGCAATCAAGACCAAGCTGCAAGAACTTGGGTCTTATGTTGGTAAGTTCTGCAATGAACATGACAAGTTAGTAGCATAATGCATTACTGTTAAGTGAGGAAGAATGAGCATTACTGTGATAAGAAGTCATACTCTAATACTACGGTTACCCTACTCTCATCTATTGATGGTTTTCACAAAAAAAGGTGTCCGAGATAAAACTAACATTTGAACAATATTTTTAATGTTCTGTACAGAGCAGGTAAACATATACAAATGTCCAAAATTTTGGAGCAATTGGTTACTCCATAACCAAGCTATCAGACAAATAATATTCGAAACATTTACTGTAATTAGTATGTGGCAGTCATCTTGGTGTACCAGAGTTGTACACCAAGATGGCGGACAAAAATGTACTCTGCAAATAAAGCTTTCAACGAGAAGAATTGGAAGCACTTAAAAACCTTTAGTTATGACTTTTAAAGGTTCATCAAGACAGAAAATTTTTCATTTGCCCAAATATACAGATTTTTACGACATTTAGGAAATATGCCGAGTCAAAGTGTCACAAAATTCAAAATACTGCAACTCAAAATTGAATCATCGTATCGATGTTAAACTTTCAAAGAATGCTTTTGATGTCGATATCTGAATCTTTTCAAAACAACAGCTTTACAGGCATTGTAGTTTAGATTTTAGAGTTCTGATGACGTCACGTGAAAACCACCTATAGATACATGATCTCGATATACAGTAAATTGTAACTTGTAATCCTCAGAGGAGAGGTGACAAACCACTAATACTGGGAATACCCTACTCTTATCCATACATGATCTCAATATAGAGTAAATTATAGCTTGTAATCCTCATAGGGGTGGTGACAGTCCACTAAATTGTAATACTAGGATTACCTTAGTCTTGTCCATACAAGATCTCAATATACTGATCGAAACAACTTTTAAAATATTTTAGTTAGTGTCAACCTTCATTTAGTTCACAAAATACCATGCCTGACAGCAAAACACAACATTTTCATACATGTATTTTAATATTTAAGACAAACAGAGGTAAACCTGTAATCTGAGATCTTTCACCCTCACGGCGAAAAACATAACATATCAACTTTTAATTGATCAGTCCCGTCAGAGGTAAACCTGTAGCTGTCAGTCACCCATCTTGATTATTCCCAATTTTATTCAGGGTAACAATTACCAACTTTGTCTGTATTTCATTTCTCCAATGTAAATTGTTAGTGTAATTAGTAGGATGGTATACATTGTAAATAAATCTCTTTGTTGTTGTTTTGTTTGATGTTGCACAAGTGTCACTGAATTGTACTTGGACATTATTTATCTCAAATGAACAGTTATAATTTCTTGTTAATAAAACCGTTATGTTTTATCAGATGATGAGTTGCCAGACTACATTATGGTTATGCTGGCAAATAAGAGGACACAAGAACAAATGACAGGGGATCTGAACCTGTTCCTTGGAAGCAACACTGACAAGTTTACTATGTGGTAGGGACCTCACCTGTGATAATACTGCAGTTTGTCACAATTCGATCATTACCATAAAGATCCAAAAGTAACAACCTTTGAATATTACTTTGAATTCAAACTTTACCTTTGAGAAGTACTTTTATTAATAGTACTGTAGATACTTTTAAGTGTTATTACTTTTGGGGGGGGGGGGGGGAAATCTGTATTGCATTGTCAGGCCA
>JANVCJ010080597.1:0-11341 GCA_026413505.1 Epizoanthus ramosus | reverse complement strand
GCGATAGAAAAGCCACCCCCCCCCCTTCCCCAACATGTCAAATGGTCCGTCCGAATACTGTAGTGTGTTTGACAGCTTTTTTTTTTTTTTTAAATCAGTTTCTAAAATAATTCTAGGTTGTTCGGCAAAGTAGATATGCATAACGTACTGTAACAATTCTGACTGATATTTAATGCGGTTAAAATGTGCCTGATAGTTTTGACTCAGGAGTACGGCTGAATTCGTCCGATATAATTAGTATCATTTTTGTGTGCTTAAAAGTACACTGCAATGAATAGTAAAAATAACTAGTATATTTTGTAACTGAATATAAAATATTTGTTTTGCGGACGACATCAGTGACTCTATAGCGACTTGAAGAGGGGATCTTCCCAGTTCGCCAAGTTGGAATAAGAGAGAAAGGGAAAAATACAGACATACAGGACTATACACTACAGGGTGCGTTCAGACGATGCTGTTTATAGCTTGCTATATTTTATCTTGCGAAAATGTTTATTCAGACTGTAAATGTTTTGTTGTTCACACGCGCTAGAACAACCATGGAGGTAGCGATGAAGAAGTAGGAATCTAAAACAGGCTGCATTTGAAGCGGTCTGGCGGAAAAATTATTTTATGATGTGATTTGAATAAGTGCCCCTCTTTTTTAACTTTTCAAACAAAAATATGAATTGGTGTAAGAAGCTAAACCGGCGGTGAATGTAATAATTATCTGCATTTGTTCTGTTTCAGTTTGAGTGTGCACAAGCGACATAGATTGATACAGCAATCGGCTGTATTTACTATTTTATCGGCGGGAAATTATATGACAGGAAATTAAAATAAATTGTTCTTGTTTTGATCCTTCTTCGGTATTGCAGATATATATAATATATGGCCATTCAGAGTAAGACAATTTGTATATTTATATTTCTGGCTGTAATATTTCCCAAGTTTAATCGACTTTAACCGTTACTGCAGCACAACTCACTCGAACGTTCAGATCGGTTGTTGATCGGCTTGGTAAACTTCAAACACAGCACAAGATCATAAAAAAATAAATTTTCCTCGTTCGATAACTGACATGATCGTCTGTATATACTGACCCATGGCGGCAAACACGGATCAATTTAAATCAATTCCAATCCTGTTGCTGTGCTGACTTTGCGTGCGGAGCCAAATATAAATTCAGACAGAAACTGACCTGCAGAAGAAACGGAGTTTATGCGTATCTAGTGCCTTCGGAGATACGCATTATTTTCACACACATTCAATCTACTTTCCGCAAAAGTGCCGTCTGGACACGATTTTTTTTCCTTCCTTGCAATTTATAGCTTGCTTTGCTAATAGGTGTAGCTCAAAAATTGTGTCCAGACGGGAAAAATCATGTTTACAGCATGTTTCGAAAGCCCTGGCACTATATTTTTTACGAAACCAAAATGTTCTATTAATACACGCACGAACGGTTAATAATATGAATATCAAGCCTGTATATTTCATCTCGTGAAATTATCGAACTGGCGGAGGTCCGGTACTCGGAACCGCTATATTTGGACTGTTTGCGTCGGAGGGCGGATATTTTTTAAAAGGGACCACTTTATAAGATTGTTCCCCTGTAAAGCGCTTTTAGTTCCAATCTCGGAAGTCCGTATGTTATATATATACTTGAAGCAGTTAGAACAAAGTCAGATTAATACACTTGAAATCCATAATTTCGCTGTGTGTACGTGTATAAATCGTACATTCCAGCGCAATATAATTTTTTTTCGTCGAAAATTGGTCAAGTTTTGTGACCCGTGTCCGTTGTCCTTGGTAACCTTGCCTGAGGGTCCAGCGTGCCTGGTTACAGAGCGCGACTTGTCGCAATATCTTTGACTGAAGCGAACCATGAAGGAGCCGTTGTGATTGCCAGATTTGCTGCTTTTATACAAAGGATATCGCTGTTTTATTAGCCATGGGGTACTGCTTTAGCATTAGTGTGTTGCCTTTTGTAAGTTTGTTACACTTCTATTGCATTCTTTGACGATTTTATTTCATATTTCCGCAGGGAACAACCTGTGTTCTCGACGAAGTCTCATGTATTTCAGATCGACCCCGCTACGAAAAAGAGCTGGGTTCCTTCTTCTAAGCAAGCTGTAACGGTGTCATTTTATTATGATCCAACCAAAGAAACGCATAGAATTATATCTGTGGACGGATCGAAGGTAAGCTATTTTGTGAGACGCATAAGAACAACAAATGACTCGGAAAATTTATTGTATTGTAAGTGATTTCATGTACCTGTCGCCTTTTTGTTGATTACATGTAATAACTAATAAGCTCTCGTAAATGCTAAATCCAATCGTCCAACGCAGAAGAAATTGTATCGGAATTATTATCAAGTCTCCGTCGAAGCCAAAAGCTGAGACATAATCTACAACGTTCAATGATTTAAGAAGTCAGTAGCTGACTCAAAGTTTGACTGCATCGAGTTTGCTTTGTTCTCTATGCACTATTCTATTGTCGGGTTGTTTTGCAAGAAATAATTCAGTTACAAGCCATCAATTCAACGTCTTCTTATGGCTATCTTGTATTATATGTTTACTTGCCAAAAGTTGCATTGGATCATTTTGGATAGGAAATATATTTTGTTTGTTGTACATGATGTATGTATGATTCCGTTGTAAGCAGTGACTTGTATGCAGTTTGGTTTCCTCTAGTCTATGAAGAAGGAAATGGACAATTATTCATACTGTAAATGGTACCATGTTCATATCATTAGTCAACTTATCAGATAAATATTTTATGTAGTTAAGACTGGGTTTGTTTTTAGTATAACCAGAGCTTTATGAATATATTTGCCTGGATAATATATACGAAAGAATCAAAATGCAACTTAGATAAAACGATGTTTGTATCAAAACAACTAATTGTCGACTATAATTCCTGTTTCAATCAAATAATTGGTATGTTAAGCTAAAAATATTGTGATATAATTATCATATATACTTCAGTTGTGTTGAAATACAAAGATGTTGTATACCTTCCCAGCTTACAGAAAGGAATATTATATATATGTGTACCAAGTGATGAGACAGCCTGATTCAAATCTATTATGTAAGCTTCAATTTAATAGTGCCAGTTCCTTTAAAATTATTTCGCGATATTACTAAGAATCTGGGCCTGGTTGCTCGAAAGTCGGTAGGTTGTGTTTCTGAGGAATATTTCAATAATACTTTATAGGCACCGAATTACGTATTCCTAGATGAAGAAATTGCATTTACAATTTGTCCTAACCATTGGTTAACGTTAACCGACTTTCGAGCAACCCAGGCCTGGAGCAGAATTAAGGGTGTTGTGGGGACCAGGCCATCTTTTCTACATTTACAGGTGAAACCCGCAGAATCACAAGGGGACATAATGTCATTCATGAATATTCTTTTTACATAGATACAACCAGGCTACAGATGCATCTAATCACTTTCAGGCCCTTTACACCTGTAGAGAAAAACCAATCACATCACAGCTGTAGATGATAGATTCGAACACTTCACAGATCCCCCCACCCCACTTCCCTTCCAAAAAAGAAAAACCCAGAAACTATCATGATAATGTTTAGTCAGTTTTTGTGTAACTTTTTTTCCCTTGGCATCTGCAGCTTATTGTTTAGTAATGTATGATCATTTACCTTGAATTTTCAGTGGACAATAATCACTAATGTTTCAGTTTGTTGATTCTTTGTTGCTATGGTTTTATGTTTGCCGTTTCAGTAGTAATGTAAAAAATTCTTGATAAATTATGTGCTGGAACAATTTGTAATAGCATGCAATTAAATAAGGACCATTCTTACTTCATCCTTGTTTAATATTCAGATTTATTGTAAATTTTATTTTAAATGTAGGACTCTATTTAAACTAGCCAGTGTGCTAAATTACAAATTCCTGTTAAAATATTTGATAAAATAAAATTTTAAAAAAAATTACATGTACTTCCTTTCCCACTGTGAAACAGTTCAAACAAAGATCAAAATCTCTAGTTGTTCCTAAAACATTTGGCCAGACTACCAACACAGACTGCGTATACAACATTTATATCTTAAAGTTCTTTAGACATTGCTGAAACCTGAATGCAGTGCTACATGTACTCAGATTAATATTAATATTGAAATTGTTGACCAGCTTGAACCTTGTAGCAGTGGCTGTAATAACAGAGCCATGTATAAAATAATATACAGATATATATATTCTTAATACTTTTGGTGATCAGTGTAGGTGTCGCAAGTGCTAAACTGTCTTTAAATGAACAACTGCAGGGCATAGACTCCTTGTCACTATTGACCCAAACACTTGTTGCTGCTCAACCTAACAGTCTCAACATTTTTGTTGGCTAAACAAATTATTTTGTTTTCATATTATTTGTTGTGATTGTATGTTATTTTTAACATTCCACAAATTCCTTGTAAGTTTCGTTTTGATCTATAAATCTTCCATGGATGAAATGTTTTTGATACTTTTGTTAGTTTGAGAATATCTTTATCAGTAAGATAAGATAGGTAAGATAAATTTCTGAAAATTATTAAGTAAAAGGTGTTTCTTTGCCATTAGAATCATTAGCTACCAAATGTTTCTATGTGTCATAAATCATTCAAAATCAGGCTATCATGCATATGATTGCATTTAGATTATTTATTCTAGGTGAATATTAATTAGAAACCTGGCCCAGTTGTGCGAAGAATGGATAGACTATCCACTAATCCAGGAGATAAATCCTTATCCAGTGGACTTATCCAGTGGATAAATGTTAACTAGTGTTTACTATCAATAGGTTGTTTTATCTGCTAGCCTGGATACGGATTTATCCGCTCGATAGCACTATCCACTCTTTGAACAATTAACTGGGTCCAGTATTATAATTTAGCATTTAATTTAATTTATTTAATACTTTTGGACGTATTTGCATGTTTCTAAACTAGCACGTTGTAATGAAGACCATAGTTACGAATGTAACATTTAAGAAACTGTATACTCAGACTTTTCAATGAAATCCCAACCCAATTTATTCAAGATAAAGAACAGTCACATAATGACCTTTTGACCCTTTATTCTGTGTGTTTAGACTACCTTTGTTTTAGTACAGTATTAGTTACATATGATAAATTAGCTTGATTGGCATAAGAACAATTTACGAATTTCTTTCTGTATTCCTAGCATGCCATGGATTGCCTTGAAGTTTAAACTTCCTGTCATCAAAATTTTCAAATCTGGCAGAATATGAATACTAAAAAATTAAAGTTGTTATTTTTAATATATGTTTAAAAAGTACTGTAAGTTCAAAGATGTGAAATGAATGACTATACTAATAATGGGTTTCACCTGACAATTGGTTCCTGAGGGAGGGGGGGGGGATACTCACTCCAGTTTTGGGTAGGAATGTGCCGCCCAAATGAAGACATTGCAACCCCATTCTAGACTAAATTATCTCAAAATTATTTTGATACCCCATTCTAGAAAAAATGCAATTTTCAGAGTCTTGTTTTTACTGACCCTGTACTCGCCTTAGATACTTAAATAAAACCTGTCCCTAGTAAGTATTCAAGTGACAGTAATGCTTCCCAAAAGATACCTGCAGGTAGCTTAAGTTATCCATTGTGAGAACTGAGCTAGAGTTAATTTAAAATGATACTCACCGTTTGAATAGTAAAAAGTTTTGACATATGACGGTATACATGTACTACCTACATATACCTCATTAACAAAAACACGGGAGGAGATATTTATACATTGTATCAAATTATTAGTCTGTTTTGTTCTTTGTTCAGTTTTGCTTGATTGTATTTTTTATGGCATTGATAAGTTTCTCCAGTTACATTATCATACTGAAGTCGGCCGAACTTTTGTTGTTGTTGTTGTTGTTGTTGCTGAACTGGACAGGTTTAAAGGGAGAGTATCACGGTATAGCGCATATGTGCTTAATGGTCTCTTAAATACAACAAAAAGAAGCTGTACATGCCATTGCTAAATATTATCCAACTGAAACAATGTTTTGGAACAAAAGCCCCTTGATTAAGCACGTTCGGCGGGGTCTCATGCATTTGCAGGCTATTTCAATAATTTGTTCTATGGGCCGACACTAAATTCACTTCACAACACAATTATACTACAATCTGCTTCAATCGCCTTCTAAACCAAGTCATCTGACCAAATACTGTATTGGGAAACACAGGTTTATATTCTAGTTGCTCATATTAGTCATTATTTTTAGCATAATTTTTTATATCTCATTTTTGTTGGATTTAAGAGATTTGCATATGCATGCACTATGCTGTGATACTCTCCCTTTAATTATAAGTGATCCCAGTCAAGACATAATTATGTGCATTCTGTATTTACCACAGGCCATCATTAACAGCACTATACTGTCCAACATGACCTTCACCAAGACATCACAAAAGTTTGGTCAGTGGTCGGACCCTAGAGCTAACACTGTCTATGGTCTCGGATTTTCTTCAGAGGGTGACCTGAATAAGGTGAGTAGTTGGTTAATAGTTTATTGTTAACAATTATTATTAAATTTAGCTGGTCATGACATACTGGTCATTGAGGTATATATATAATAATGTATTATAATGTACATCATGACTTTGATTGTTTTCTTCATACGGTATTATTATTCAGTGCTTGCCATTTTAAGTGAGTGATTTCTTTTGTAGTACAGGGATTCTGACAGGATTATCAGGGGTAAACTACTGTTGCTAGTATTAGCTCAGGGCTTATTTTGGTTAATAACACTTCTTCTTGGGCTTATGTCAACAAGGTTAGATTATATTTAGGACTAAGGTTAGTTTCGGCAGCATTGTTACCTTCTTTGATACATAATTATTACTTGCTTACTATTTAGTTTTCAGAAAAATTCAAGGAAGCAAAAAGTGCTGCACGGACATCAAGCAGCTCAAGTACGTCATCAACACCATCATCACAATCGCCATCACAACCAGCTGTGAGCTCGGTGACAGCTGCCCTAACGAACAGTGCTGTTACTGTCAATGGAATTGCCGACTCGTCAAGACACACACCCAGCCCAGAACCAAAGGCTCCATCCATCAAGAGCCTGTCATCAACTAGCAGCAATGAGGTATTGTCCATAATTATTATTATTTTAAATATAATGTTTTATGATAACTAACCTCAGGGACAGATGAAGGATACTGAATGTTTTACTCTAACTAAAAAATAATGACAAGATTATCAGCAATTTCGAGGGTTACTAGTCATGGTAGAACTTATTCAAACTTGTTAGTATTTCTAACATATAACCAGACACTTTATAATATTATATAGGTGCATAAATAAAAGTGCAATAATTTTGTGAGTTTAAAAAATTGTCCTAAAATTGTCACTTATTTAAGCTGTTTTTACACCAGGCTCTTCATCTGAATGGTGTTGATTTTTTTTTCAGCAATTTGGAGGTTCTTGTCCATCTTAGAGCTTGGAAACTTTGTGATATTGATAAATATAGCCTTACTGGACTCTTTAGGTGCAAAAATGTGGAAGAATTTCATGAATTTAAAATATCAACCTAAAATCGTCACTTATTTACTGTTTTTGCACCAAGCTCTTTATCTGAATGGTGTTGATATATTTTTCAGTAATTTGGAGGTTCTTGGCCATCTTAGGGCTTGGAAACTTTGTGACATTGATAATATAGCATTACCAGACTCTTTAGGTGTGAAAATGTGGAAGAATTTCATAGATTTCAAAAATCAACATGCCAAGACCATGGAGAATATATTGTTCAGAACTTTGTCATTGTTGAATTCTCCTTACTATTTTCAATATATTTCTTAGAAAACAAATAAATAGGGAGAGTTCAGTGATTGATTAGAATAATAATTTTAATAATAAATAGTTCAGATTATGATAAGAATTGCAAGGTAAAATTTGTTATAAGGAAATAAAACAAACATTTTCGTACAACTTATACATCGTCAGGTTTGAGCGGTGTAAATGTTAATATTCACACTGCACAAACCTGAAGATGTACTTGTAAATTGTACGAAAACATTTGTTATATTTCCTCATAACAAATTTTACCTTGCAAATTTTATCAAACCTCTTGTGGAGAATCAATCTATTTTAGTTCAGATTATGGATTGCATTTTAAATAAAAATATAATTTTAGATCATCACTGATGTTTTTCTTTTTAAAAACTGTTAATTTTGTCTCGTTTGGAGGAGTGAGATTTTGATCAATTCTTAGATAAAAAAATGTAATACAACACCTTTGTTTTAGTTAAAAATTATTTCCATAACTTTTAATCTGTTTATCTTAGATAATTATTCAGGCAGAAAATAACTTCAGGTTAGATTAATTAGTTTTCTTCTTTGTTATTTCAATAAAGCATGTCACTTGCTCTTTAGAACTGTAAACAATGGATTTATTCACAGCCTGCAGCATTTATGCAGATAACTAGTGTTTTATGTAAAAATAAATCAATACTTTTTGTGTTTCTTGTATAATTTAATATTGCTACATAGAATTCAGGTCACTCAGAAGACATTTAGCCCAGGTGTGTGTTGGCATTTCAGGAAAGAAGGGCAAGTCAGGAGCTTCAAACAATGAAGAGAAATCGAAGTTCTGAAAGCAGGAAAATTTCCTTGCCTGCCTATTTTAAACTTAGCATTCCAAATGTAAGAATGGCTAGCTGAGATGTTTATTACTCCTTGGGACTAACCACGCTTTGTGATACAGGTTTTGTCACAGTCTGTTGGCCACTCTTGCACTCTGTGCTTTCATCCTGGGTTTTGTTAGTTATAATCATACGTGCTTCATGCTGTTGATTACACGTGCTGTGTATACACATGTATACATGGATGTGCATGCATGTTTGTGTTACTTTGTCTTGTGATGGTAAACTTGTGCTTGAGCATTAATTTTGAGAACTCACTTCTTATGCCACCAAATATAGACATGTTGTTGGTCATGACTTGAACTGATCTGTCAGTTATATTAAGTTATTACTTCCCTATAAAAGATCTGTATGACTTTGCATGGTGTAATTTAGAAGACTTAGTCATATTACTGTGATTAGATCTTGGCCATAATTTTGTCTTTTGAGGATGAAACTTGTGCTTCAAATAAGCATTTATTTAATTACTTCTCGTGTATCTAGTGAGCTGGCCACTGGTGGAAGTACAGTTTTGTAATCGTTTATGACTCAATTCCATAATGCTAACACAAGAAGACTGAGATAAATTTATAGTTCTTGGCCTTCATTGTCTTGTGAGGACGAACTTGGGCTTTGACATAGAGAGCACTGTCTTGTACATTTTATGGCCAGTTAAAGTACTGGCTGTCACCAGATGGTAATTTTGATGACTCCTTAAACACAATTAATATTTTATAACTAGTTTATAAATAGCTTACACAGCACCCTATAAGTTGGAAGACTGAGATCTACTGATTATTATCAAAACCCAGTCCTTCATTTGCCTTGTGGTGGTGGACATACATGTGCTTGAAATCAGCCCAGTACTAAATTCAACTTGTCTGTTACCTGTCAGGAGGAAAAACATGTGGATTCACCAGATATAAACCGCAAACCCATTGGCAACACTGAGTCACAACTAAAGTATGAAAATGACAGATTAAAGATGGCACTAGCCCAAAGGTAAGTCCTCTGGTGTAGTTTATTAGTTATAAAAAGTAAGAAGTTTCATTGGCCGTGAATATAATTACCCTGGGGAGGGGGGAGGGGCTGTACTCCCCTACATTGGCTATACGGGTATGTGCTGCCAAACGAGGTACTCTGAAGTCCCAAATAATCATATAGGGCAAAATAATAGTACAGTGTGGGAAAATATGTAAATTTTAATAATAGTATAGGATGGACATTTATATGAAGACAATATTGGAAAACATACTAGTAGAATGTAATATTTGCCTGTGTCTAAAACAAACATTTTTCTTTGAGATTTGGTGTCTTCCTTATAAAGAACAAGAATATACACAATAAAATGTGCATCCAAAAAAAAATAAATTATGCTAGGAGTTTGAAACTCTGAAATTAATAATAGTATAGACCCAAATAAGGCTGTACAGGGTGGAAATTTTGACGAAAATAAATAATTGTATATATACTATTATTCAGGACTTCAGAGTATGAATTTTAGGGTTTTATGCTAGAATGGGGTATCATTTCATGCAAAATTTTGATCCATTTCTGAAATGGGGTAGCGATATTTGGAAATTTGGTCCTTTTAGGTCCTGGAAAAGTTTTTCTAGAACAGAGTATTGAAATTGGGATAATTTACTCTAGAACAGAGTCAGTATTTCTACATTCGGGTGGCACATCCCTACCCAAAATTGGAGTGAGTACCCCCTGTTTTGGGATAATTACATGTCTTCAGATAGTTCTTTCTGTTTATGATATATTGAAGATATTAATTTTTGTTCAGTCAAATTACATTTATTTTAATTAACTTTTAATTAATGGTTATTTGATATCTATTAAGTTATCAGTGCTATTGCCATATAGACTTATTTCCATTGCTGTTGTTAGTTCTTGTTGTTGTTGTAATTTATTTTTTTAATGTTGTTGCTTTATGTTTAGTAGGCATATGCATACAATGTAAGGTCAGCCGCAGCTGCAAGGGTGCCCCTGGCTTTACGATTTTCTTGGTAAAAATGTTAAAGAAAGACAGCCTAAATTAGGTCAAACTTTTTATTACCAAACATTTTCTCATCAGCCCCAACCCTGGCCATAAATAGAGCCTTGCCCCATATTCGTAACGTTTTATATCTTTTCTTATGTACATGTATTTGCCCTTCTCGTGTTTGGCACAGTCTGCTGCTTGTTAATGAATACTGAAAGGTAGACAGGTAGACCCTGTTTAAGAACAAGCCATGAAAATTCTGAAACTTCTGTTCTGTTATCTCCAGCTCAGCCAATGCCAAGAAATGGGAGACAGAACTACAAACACTGAAGAACAATAATGCACGGTTGACTGCAGCACTGCAGGAGAGCACGGCCAATGTGGAGGAGTGGAAAAAACAACTGAATGCATACAAAGAGGAGAGTATACGGCTCAGAAAGAAGGTAAGGATCACACATTGGCTTGTCTTCTCCAACCTTTGGTGCCCCACCCCCCTCCGACCCCCTGTTCCACAAGTTCCCCCTCCCCAAACTATTATGGTCTTATGATCTAGGATACTAGTGCAATGCTATATATGATGAAGTGAAATGATCTTCGCAGTTAAGCAATTGCGAAATAGAAGCCTGAAAATTTTTTTCAGGACTTCAATGGTATTCAAACCCGTGACCTCTGCGATACCGGTGCAGTGCTCTACCAACTGAGCTATGAAGCCGCATATGTTGGGAGCAGGTCAA
>JANVCJ010080575.1:0-11344 GCA_026413505.1 Epizoanthus ramosus | reverse complement strand
GAAGTGGATTATTTACTGAATTCTCCGTGATCAGTAACTGTGTCATAGCGAAGCCGAAGGTCTGCTGTTTGATCTTCGTTTTCCAGTTGAATCTTAAAGCAAATGAATGCCAATGAAAGCCAATGTATGCCTTTGAATGCTATTTTGAATGCCAACATAAAGAAGTGTATCATATGCAGCATGAATATCGCATTCTGAGTACGCTGAGGTTGCACATTGTCAATATTCTTGTTTTTGTGTGTTTGTTTTCGTAACACTCGCCCCGTCTTGTGGCTGAGCTAAACAATTCGATATTTTATTGGAAAGTAAATGATTCTGATTCTCCAGAATTAAAATATAGGGCACTCCTTTTCTTGGTGTTGAAACATGAAGCTGTCATCATTCTACAACTAAAATTATTTCTCACTTTTTTATAAATTTTTTAAAATTTCTTTATTTGTTACTTTACAAACTCTCTCGTCACTAGGATCCAAATCAAAAGGTGTAAACTTCCTTTTCACTCTAGAGTGCATGTCCAATATCGGCACAAATCTTATGACACGCGACGGTCTGACAAATCATCAACAAATAGATCACGTGGGACAACTTATAATTGTAGGTTTACTTGCATTCTATAAATAATTGATTAAAGTTATGAATGGCAGAATCGTTCCACTGAGCCACCCCAACGGTTTAATATTTTCCGACAATATTTCATTCTTTCTTGTCTATTCAGAGATTAAAAAGACGCACAGAAAAAAATAACAGAAAATTGCTGGCCTTGGTCGTATTCGCTTTGACTGGAATCTTATCTTATATCATGTGATAGAAGATCCTTTACTTTCCACGAGTGGAGGGATAGGAAAACAGTGTATATACAAGTGCTTATTGGGATGGAGTAAAAGAACACTAAAGTGTCGCCAAACTTGCAATGGTTAGAGCAAACTTTGCTTGTTACAGACTATTAGTAAACATTTTTTGCTGTAGTCTTGAAGCAGCATTGCAATTTTGTGGTTCTAGCTTTTGACACTGTGGAGTAAACACCTCCTGCCTTATGTTTGATATCGCAACTGCATACCACAATGTTTAAAACAATGCCAATATTATATGACTCAATAATTTTGACAACAGTATTGTTGTGTTAGGGTTTTGGGAGTGGACTTTATGATTGAATGAAGGAATCTTGAATGCTCCTTCACTAAGCAGCAGCTACGTGGTAGATGCATGTTGATAAAAGTTAGTAAACAGAAATAAAAAGTAAATCAGTTTCTGATCACAAGCTAATTTTAAAATGAAGAATGTTTTTGCTCCGATCCGTTACTGAATCATACGATATAGATGTTAAACTAATAAAGATGTATAAGGTATATCGGAATGGTACACAATAGGCCTGTGTAATAATACTATTTGCTTTTCGCTTTGTTTTAGTCTATACAATAGTCTCTACCATTTTGAGAGACTCTGACCACATAATAAAGTCAGATGAAAAACCAAACTTGCCCTGATTCGAAGAACTGCATTGGGCGAATCTTTTGTGCCATTCCTTTCTGGAGAGTTAGCCTTTAAAATCGTTACGAAAAATGTCTGACAGAAAGTTGAAAATTCTGTAAGAGCAAATGGGTCTTGTAAGCAAAATTCCTTTTGAGGCCTGAGTCGCAGCACCTTTTGCAACTTGTCAGACCATTCTTGTGTGGGAATTTTGCATATGCTTTAGACTCTATATATGAATTTAAAAATGTAGTCTGGGGGACAATGCTGTGCAAATGTTTAATCATATATCATGATATTTCTTATTTGATGTGGTGTTCCAGATGTGATTTGTATAGCATGAAGCATTTAGAAGGCCATTTCTCTCAACTGGTTACTTGTTTTGAACCAATACTTTCAGTATTTGGCTATAGAGTGGGGTTGCTTAGCACTATGAACCTGTGTGCATTTGAGGAGCAAAGTTGCCAGTAAAGAGAATTTGGAATGGGTCTGGAGGCTTTGATCAAAGGAGAAACTGTCCAGTGCAAGAACAAGGCTAAAGTTGTCAAGTATCTTCTAGAATATTGCTTTAAAAGGCATGTTAGTTGTGTATAATTAGCTTGTACTGTTGCAGCAATTTGTCAGGGTAAGTAAAATTGTTCCTGTTATTTTTGTTTTGAATAATTTGGGTTAAAAGTGGCTATGACAAAACTTGTCAAATGACATGTTTGAGGCTTTGGTTAATACTCAATAGAGTATGTAACTCAAACTGACAGATCAACAAAGAACAAAGAGATGCTAGTGCTATTATTAACTTGGACCTTAGTTAATTGATAATCCATTAACCTTTGTCCTACCTTTTTTCTGACCACTTAAAAATACTACAAAATGGACAAACATGATACTGTATCTTGTTCTAAGGATCATGTTTACTCTGGTTGTCAAGTATATCACGTACTCACTTCAGCGAGTTATGCGTTCTCCATAAATGTAGGTCCCCGTATATATATTTTGTCTGAGTAGTCTTACTTATTAGCACTGGACTGATAGTCACAATTAGCAAATGCGGGATGTTATATTATTTGAAGCGAAGTAACCGAAACTTGCTCAATCACCATATCACCAAAGACACTGGCATGAAATATCCAAGATGTCTGCCAAATTCTCCTAATGGGTTTTATTGTCCTGGAACCACCTTCATATTAGTTTAACTAACCCCTCTCCTATTCCACATACTTTTTAGACATGGCGTCTACATTTTCCAAAAACAGCCGGTTGGTAACTCTAGCGAAGAGAAACAAGCCGAGAAAAAGTGCTACGAGACGCCATGGATATAGGATTTGTATTAATTTAACTGGTCAATTTGCATAAATAAATTGTCAATTAACCGGCGTGGGTATAAGAAAAAAATACATCCCAGCATAACAAGAAAAGGATATCATACGGGATGGCGAAAGATATTTATATCTGGAGCGATCCAGCTAAAAAAGAAATAAACTTGTGCTTCCGCAACCCCTCGGCGAAGTTCAGGCAAGAAATCCGACATTCGTCTGCCAGTCCCATCCCATTCAAAGTCTATAATTAAAATCGCGTAGCTAAATCGAACAACGATTATGGTCGCTTTCTTCAGTTTTATGTCGCTCTAACATATCTCCTTATGAGGTAAGTAGTTATTTTGGTTGCGTGATGGGTTTAAGCGAGTTTTGTAGCGAATTGGCAGATTTATGTAGTCGATGTTTAGCGAGTACAACATCTTCTAACCTTCAGAGTTTTTTTGCGTCAAAACTTAACCAATTCCCGACCACCAATCATCCTGCAGATAATTCTTAGTTATTCGTAACATATAATTACCTTTATTGTGATAGTAAGACAACATTCGAAAATGGATTGAAGTTACAGTTATTGTTGAGAAACATGTGAATTGCTTCCGAAAATAAATGATTTTATCGAACGAGTGATACTAACCCTCTGACTCTCTTTGACATATAATGCTGAAACACGAGAGATCATTTAAATATAACGGGAAAATGTTCAATTTATTGGACGTGGGTTTGGTGGTTTCTGTCTTAAAGTACTCTCAAGGATGCCGGCCCTAAATGAATGCAATATTAATCGGTCACCTAAGCGTGACGCCATTTGTCTACGAATTCTACCTGATGGTACAGTGGAAGTTTGGCCGGGAAATTCGGTATGCAACGTTATCGTTTCAAATAAAAGACGTTAGGATACGTACAAAACCTGCATACAATTGGATGTCCAACCATGTATGCACAGCGTGCCAATTTTCACGACCGCGTGTAACTAAACCTATTCACCTCAACTGAACAATGACCTCATTTGACAATAATAAAAAAGATGGCGGCTGTATATTTAACCACAATGCCTTGCGAACTTAACACAACGACCGAGGCACATAGAAAGCCATAGGTTTTTGCAAAATTCGTCTCTGTACTAAAAACATTGTGAATGCATGCTAGTTTTGAAGTTCTTAGGAAATTTCAGTGCACTTTATCAGTGATTTTAGGGTTATAGTGCACTAACAATTATGGGTTAAAATGCCAGTCGCCATCTTTTTTAATATGGTCAATTGGCGTACATAACTGCTACGTAACTATCACTTTCTTTTCCGCATGATTTCAAAACGGACCGCTGATAATCAAGCGACCAATTGAGCATGTTTATGAAACCGAATATGAAAATGTTATAGAGCTGCCAATTGAAAGTAGATAAAGGTCTTATAAGCGATGTGCACGATATCTACTTTGGCTACAATACTGAAATCCAGGATCTCCAATTTATAAAACTGAATAACAATGTCATTTTTAGTGGTAAAGTTGTATGCAACAAACATTACGCGCTCTGTTGCACGTTTGTGGTTTAATACGTAAAAGCACTCCAATAATAATATAGCATACTTCAAGATATATTTTCAATGAACTTGGCAATGTATCAAAACGCTGTTTTGATCGCGTGATACGCCTTTTGTGCAAGGCCTGTGTCACAACAAGCTATAAAGGCTATTCAATCAAACGTAATGTAAACAAAGTTGTATTATTTGTCCCTGAGGGAAAATTTATCTCATGTGCATTTTAGCCGACTGATCACTGGCAGCAAAAAAAAACCTTAAATATTTGTTTAGCCCCGTTTAGGTGCACAACTGAAACGAAACAGACGATCCTTAAATCTGACCTTCTACTTGACAGCATTTTATTAGTTCTCAAAATTTTACTAGTTCCAAAAATGATTGTCTTTTAAACAATCATTCACAGAAATTTCAGTTTCAACCAAAGCGGTCGCTTGGCTATTGTAAAAAGCCATTGCTTGCAACTTTATTTCTTATAATTTGCCGAAAAGTTAGTGATAAGAGGGAGAGGTGGCTAAGCTAAACAATTCGATATTTTATTGGAACTGATGATTCTGATTCTCCAGAATTAAAATATACGGCACTCCTTTTCTTGGTGTTGAAACATGAAACTGTCATCATTCTACAACTAAAATTATTTGTCACTTTACCGACTCAGTTGTCACTAGGATCCAAATCAAAAGATGTAAAGTGTATTTCCAATATGGGCACAAATCTTATGACACGCGACGGTCTGACAAATCATCAACAAATAGATCACGTGGGAAAACTTGTAATTGTAGGTTTTCTTGCATTCTATAAATAATTGATTAAAGCTATGAACGGCAGAATCGTTCCACTGAGCCACTCCAACGGTTTAATATTTTCCGACAATATTTCATTCCCTTGTCTATTCAGAGATTAAAAAGACGCACAGAAAAAAAGAACAGGAAATTGCTGAACTTGATCGTAGTCGGTTTGTCTGGAATCTTATCTTATATCATGTGATAGAAGATCCTTTACTTTCCACGAGTGGAGGGATAGGAAAACAGTGTATATACAAGTGCTTATTGGGATGGAGTAAAAGAACACTAAAGTGTCGCCAAACTTGCAATGGTTAGAGCAAACTTTGCTTGTTACAGACTATTAGTAAACATTTTTTGCTGTAGTCTTGAAGCAGCATTGCAATTTTGTGGTTCTAGCTTTTGACACTGTGGAGTAAACACCTCCTGCCTTATGTTTGATATCGCAACTGCATACCACAATGTTTAAAACAATGCCAATATTATATGACTCAATAATTTTGACAACAGTATTGTTGTGTTAGGGTTTTGGGAGTGGACTTTATGATTGAATGAAGGAATCTTGAATGCTCCTTCACTAAGCAGCAGCTACGTGGTAGATGCATGTTGATAAAAGTTAGTAAACAGAAATAAAAAGTAAATCAGTTTCTGATCACAAGCTAATTTTAAAATGAAGAATGTTTTTGCTCCGATCCGTTACTGAATCATACGATATAGATGTTAAACTAATAAAGATGTATAAGGTATATCGGAATGGTACACAATAGGCCTGTGTAATAATACTATTTGCTTTTCGCTTTGTTTTAGTCTATACAATAGTCTCTACCATTTTGAGAGACTCTGACCACATAATAAAGTCAGATGAAAAACCAAACTTGCCCTGATTCGAAGAACTGCATTGGGCGAATCTTTTGTGCCATTCCTTTCTGGAGAGTTAGCCTTTAAAATCGTTACGAAAAATGTCTGACAGAAAGTTGAAAATTCTGTAAGAGCAAATGGGTCTTGTAAGCAAAATTCCTTTTGAGGCCTGAGTCGCAGCACCTTTTGCAACTTGTCAGACCATTCTTGTGTGGGAATTTTGCATATGCTTTAGACTCTATATATGAATTTAAAAATGTAGTCTGGGGGACAATGCTGTGCAAATGTTTAATCATATATCATGATATTTCTTATTTGATGTGGTGTTCCAGATGTGATTTGTATAGCATGAAGCATTTAGAAGGCCATTTCTCTCAACTGGTTACTTGTTTTGAACCAATACTTTCAGTATTTGGCTATAGAGTGGGGTTGCTTAGCACTATGAACCTGTGTGCATTTGAGGAGCAAAGTTGCCAGTAAAGAGAATTTGGAATGGGTCTGGAGGCTTTGATCAAAGGAGAAACTGTCCAGTGCAAGAACAAGGCTAAAGTTGTCAAGTATCTTCTAGAATATTGCTTTAAAAGGCATGTTAGTTGTGTATAATTAGCTTGTACTGTTGCAGCAATTTGTCAGGGTAAGTAAAATTGTTCCTGTTATTTTTGTTTTGAATAATTTGGGTTAAAAGTGGCTATGACAAAACTTGTCAAATGACATGTTTGAGGCTTTGGTTAATACTCAATAGAGTATGTAACTCAAACTGACAGATCAACAAAGAACAAAGAGATGCTAGTGCTATTATTAACTTGGACCTTAGTTAATTGATAATCCATTAACCTTTGTCCTACCTTTTTTCTGACCACTTAAAAATACTACAAAATGGACAAACATGATACTGTATCTTGTTCTAAGGATCATGTTTACTCTGGTTGTCAAGTATATCACGTACTCACTTCAGCGAGTTATGCGTTCTCCATAGATGTAGTTTCCCGTAGATATATTTTCTCTGAGTAGTCTTACTTATTAGCACTGGACTGACAATCACTATTAGCAATTGCGGGATGTTTTATTATTTGAAGAGAAGTAACCGAAACTTGCTCAATCACAATATCACCAAAGATACTGGCATGAAATATCCAAGATGGCTACCAAATTCTCCTAATGGGTTTTATTGTCATGGAACCACCTTCATACAGAGTTTAAATAATCCCACTCCTGTTGTTTGAGTAACTTTTTTGTTTTTCCGGCTGTTTTCACGTTTCCAAAGATACAGGCTATTCCTTCATTTACATGTCGCAAGCTGAGCCAAGAGTTTCAATTGGAACTCCTTTGCTTATCACCAAGTAAAGAGTTTCCTTTCGTTCTTTGTCACTGCACTGACAAAGAGAAACGCTCGAATCTTCGTCTATAACTTTCTGTCCTAACGGTCAAAATAAGTCACATCAAATTTTTTGTTGAATAAGCTCAGCAGTTATCACCTATTGAACGAAAAGATAACGTCACCAAGGACAATACAGAATCCGTTAATGAAAAACGTATGACATATTGTTTCTTAATTGCTTAGGTGGTAAAGAGCCTGCGTTAATGCCATATTATACAGGCTCCTGCTAAAGCGAACCTATTCAAATATCTCCTTCAGTACAGACTGAGCTAATTTATTATGCAACTGACGCTTTCCTTCACAGCCCACTTGATTAATATACAAGTACAGTTGATACTGGCACCCTTTGTAAAGACAAACCTCAGGGGATTGCTTATACTAGCCAATGGATGACACACAGGTAATAGATGGGTGTGTTCAGCACTTCAGTTCAGAAACACCGCTATGTTTATTGTTACTGAAAGAAGTCTTTGTTGTCTTTCGATATAAGTATAGCCACCCTGCAACCCATTTCAGCAGCTCACCTGAAGCCAGAGGAGAAACATTAGCAAGAGCAACAATCCAAGAACTGTAAGGTAGGACTGAATTTTAATCTATTTTACTTTCAGTACTGTTGAACAACAGTATTGCCAGCAAAAGCACGCATGTATTTGTACTGAGTGTAACTAGATTGAACTTTAACTACGATTTGGTCGTAACGGTGAGAATCCTTGAATAACGTTTTATTGTAGATACATGTGGTGATTATTTTGATGCCAAATTACAACAAGGTTACAAACATGATCTCGTTTAAACAAATTCATTAACCGCTAAAAGGTCGAAAGAAGATTACATTTGAGATTAAGTTTGCTTCGTGTTGCATGTTACAAATAGACATAACATCCTCTTGTTTTAGCCAGTATTCTAGAATGAGAAAGACAATAACATTTTTTTGCTATTTTGTATATTTAAATGATGTCGTTTGGAAATATCTTGCAAAACTTTGTTTTGCTTCCCCTTTCTAAATGCCTGAATTGAATTCGCAACTCTAATGAAAGGTCATTTTTAGAGTTTTGGAAACTTATACAAAGTTTTGGTTAATCTGTTTTTCAAAAAACAATCTTAGCTGAACAGATTCCTTATATTAATCGTTGTGAAATGTGTAGATACATTAACCTTCTTCTGGTTCTAACACAAATTTTGTTGTTGTCTTGTATGCGGGTTTTATAGATAAACTCCTATTAAATCATATGACATCAATTGCAGTTTATCAAGTGCCCTGACAGTATGGATGGCTGGAAGATTAAAGTCTCTAACCACACCGACCAACATCCTGATCAGAAAACCACAGTAAACGTCATGGTCTTCCAAGTCGCAACCGAACTGGGCGTAAACAGCTACTCCAACGCGTGGGAAGTTTCAGAGGTTGCTTGTCCAGGCTACATTTCGTTCAATCTCCCAATTGCCATAGAGTTCGGCATCGTAGACAAAGGACCCAGCGGGGAAAAAAGGTATACAGGTCCATTTGCAGCTGCATTTGGCCATGTATATGAAGTAATCCAGACCAGCAAGGCTACCCCGCCCTCTTTCAATGACACCGGCGAAAAGCCCAAAGACAAAAAAAACATAGCGATTATTAACAAGGCCGGGAACGCACAGCCGCTAGAGTTTGCCTTGTACAAAAACGGCAAAATGCTTTTGTCCGAGAAAGGAGTGAATCCCGCAGAACAACTTTTGTTGTCCATTAAATCTGCCATCTTCATTGCTGAGCAAGGTGATCACAAAGTAGGCAGCCAATTCGAAGCTGTGGTGGAGTCCGCGGAAGCAACAAAGATTGACCTGGACCTCGCAGTTCCTAACGTCGATATTGGCATCTACCGAAAGGTGTCTGGTGAAATTTATTTCAAATAGGCATAAATAAGCAGCCAGGTGTATTAATTGTAATACTACCAAGTAAGGATTTGTTATCTTTTAGGAGCTTTCTTGATAGAAAACACTAATGCGCAGATACTAAGCATTGAACATTGAACATTGTTCAGTCTCAATTAAGAAAAGCCGCTTAGCGTTCTAATCAAATTGCAATTTGTAACCGAGGGACAAGTTTTAGCGCTAGGTGCAACTTACGTTTGTCAGTCACCTAATGAGTTAGCTTTGAAACGCTTTTTAAAGATCGTTCGTAACATGGTCTGTTTTCTTTCATAAAAGATGTATACTTAGTTTGTGCAATAAATAGTCAATAAAGAATGAATAGAATAATAATTAAAATCTTTGTCTAAAATTGGTAGCTGTTAATTTGTATAAATCCGATGATCCTTACGGCATAAAGGAGATTTTTCTAGTACGGCTAGTATCATTGATAGGTTTATTCTCTCGTCGATACAAAATTTATTATTTTTTTAAACAAAAGTTCAGTTTTGTATTTTTATATCTCACAAACACATTTAAAATTTTACTTACTTATATTCAGCGAAGCCGCGAGTGTGCCGTAATCAGAAGGCCCTCCTTGTAGATTAAAAATTACCAATGAGTCCTTTGTATCAGTTAAAACTAGAACAGGCAGAGAATGTGAAAAACTACTTCTACAATATTTGAAAGAAAATACACTCATTTTTTTAGAAGAATATTGTTTTTTTTACGCCCAGGCTGGATATTCTTATTTTTCTGCCGATTTTAGTCTGAAAATATTCTTGTGAATATTGATTATGGAGTCTAGTATTTTCGTTTTGAAGTGTATTGACGTATAGAAGTTTGGTATTACAAAGTTCTGCAGTACAGTATACATCGTTGAATTGTTATTAACTTATGGCTAGTGCTCAGTTTTTATCGTTTTATTGGCTAGTAGATTTTAATGGTTAGTTAGAACCATGTGATTGTATTGCATTTGACTGATTTTCAACACGTAAAATTATATTCTTAACAAAATTTCAGCCTCGGATATATTCTTACAATATTCCTAAAATTTCGCCAATTTCTGCCTCAATATTCTTATAAAGTATATTCTTCTAAAAAAAGAGTGCAGCCATATAAACACTTAACTCTTATATTTACTTTGGACAGACATTATTTTTCTATTATTTTGTCTTCATCATGATTTTTATCTGAACGATTTTGAAGAAAATCAATAAGTTTGAGACTGGAGTGCGCACAAAGTTCCCTTCCTTCTTTTAAGATTTTAAAAATATAAATATAGTTAGTGATTATGAACCATTTCATTTTGGTACTTGCGCGAAATTTCTCAAAATGAATACATACATACATACATACATACATACATACACGCTCTCTCACATACACACACACACACACACACACACACACTGACCTTACCATACTTGTGGGGACTATCATAACACACATACATGTGGGGACATAGAACACACATCACCGTAGTGGGGACTTAGGAAAATGACCTGCTCGTGGGGACTTTAAAATTCTGTCATATATTTCTCTTAATTGTGAGTGGAACTTGATAATTACCAACCACTCTTGCACTTAAAGAGTTGTTCCATGATATACTTGTAGAAGAACTACATTTTGGCAAATTCAGTGCGAGTCCCCACATCTACAGTGAAATACTTTACCATACTTTTGAAGAATGTAATTTACACATACACATGTGGGGACGTAGAACACACATCTCCGTGGAGACATTAAAATTGTTATATACATTACCTTTGTGTTAATCAATGACAGTTTAATATACTGTACTTGTAAAAGAGCTGAATTTTGGCAAACTCACGCGAGCTGTTACAGTACATCATATATATTTATTAATTTGAAAAAAGATAATATTTATATTCGAGGGTTTGCACAGCTTTTATTGACTTTAAATACATGTCTGACATTTTACAATAAATGAACTACATTGTATTCTTTGCAATACTCTAGGGGCTACATTGTATTCTTCACAGTACTGTAGGGACTACACTGTATTCTTCACAGTACTGTATAGGGGCTACAGTGTATTCTTCACAGTACTGTAGGGACTACATTGTATTCTTCACAGTACTGTAGGGACTACATTGTATTCTTCACAGT
>JANVCJ010080564.1:0-11346 GCA_026413505.1 Epizoanthus ramosus | reverse complement strand
CAATACAATACAATACAATACAATACAATACAATACAATACAATACAATACAATACAATACAATACAATACAGTGCAATGTAGCAATTCAGGAACCCCAGGAATATTGCAAATGGTGGGAGTTAAAATTAGGCAACTCTAGATCAGGTGAGAAATGTACCACAGAATGTGAGGATGAAAAAGTAATAGCTACTTGACAACCAAATTTATGGGAAACGTAAAGAAACAAAATGAATATAAAAAGGAACAAACCAAATCTCCAAGGGCTCCTTTCAGGCTCCCAACCATCTGTTCTGTTCCTCTGTGGCCTGGGCCACCTTGCTGTCGAGGGGGAACTTGTACTGGAGGTGCAGCAGCTGGGCCCTGTTTGCTGTACGGGTCTTCATATTGCTACCATAAGATTGCATAGCACAATGAGAGAACAAAAATGAAGGCTTACTTATTATAAATAGGTGTGATTACAGTCAAGTCTATTGCCCCATGTAAGAGAACCTGGAATTCAGCAAATTGTTGGGGCTGGAATGCAGAATCTAGAAGCTGGAATCTGGAATCACACATCACAATGTTCAACAAACCCAACAAAAAAGCAAGTGTGAAGGACTTGAGGAAACACAAGTTCAAGAAAAAGGCAATATAAATTATTTCAATTGTTTTCCATATGTTTTGTACTTGTACCTACACCTAGTATGTGTACTGAAGTACAATGACACCAATGCTGTGCTCAAGTGTGAAGGTTGTTGCAGTTTTGAGTTTATACATTTCTATTTCTAGTATAAAACTGCATTCAAGTTATACTAAATAATTATTACAATTATTGGAAATTTGATATAATTGCCAGTAATAGGTTTTTAGAGCTTTGGAGTATCCTGTGAATATCTTATGGTAAAAAAATAATATGTGTTCTTGATAAACTGGTTAATTAAAGCAAACTTAACAACACTTCAACAGAACATCTACTGGTGTTGAACTGATTGTTTTGTTTGCATTGTTCCAAAGAAATTAATGTTTTGTTTAAGTGCAAGGCAGTTAGTGTAATTCTGATAGTCTGATGTATAAAGTTAACTAATTATAAAGAAATAGAGGATCTTACATGGCTGTGCGAAGATATGACTTTTATCTTCGAGTGTTGAATGTGGTAACACATGAGTGAGTAAAGCAACACGAGAAGATAAAAGCTGTATCTTCAAACAGCTATGTAAGTTTCCTTTTATCATATGAATATCCAAAAGAAAAACGAACTTCTGAGCCAGTGAACAAAAAATTCAACAATATTTTATATGTACAACTTGACATATGACTTTTATCAACACTATTAATATGCGGTATCTTATGGATTTTTAAATAATAAAATTAAATAATGTATAAATTATGTTTTCCCCATAAATGTGGAAGACTTGGGCTCGTGTTTCAAGTGCTAGACCTTGTTGATCTGAAAAAGGACTGTCTAGATAGTATTGTCTGTCACTCTCGCAAAATGTGAGGCAGCTCAAATCTTCCACCCTCATGGAAATTTAAAACAACATTAATTATCAGGTGTTAGTTGAACAATCAGAATCCCATGACTTGGTTACTTGCCAAATAATGTAGAAAACCTAGTAGTCTAGTATAAGTAAAAAAGGTGTTCTCACCTTATACGCTCCACTATAATGATCCCTGTTGTTGTAGTCATTAACGCCGTAATAAAGGTCATAGTCCATGTCACGTGCACTGCTACTACCAGGGTCTTCAAAGCTGGAGTAGTAAGGTCCAGCTGTTGTGCTTCGGGGAGGGGATCTGGGCCGCAGTGCCTCCTTTGGTAACAGGTGTCCACTGCTGTGGAAAGAAGCGGCCATGAAAGTAGATGTCAATGCTCATTAGTGGATTTACAATAATTATACTAAATAAAATCACGATGTTTGAATCAACTAGAAATTGATGTTATATGTTTGTCACCGTGTGGGTAATTAGTTTTAGCTGACGTTTTGAGCGCTAGCCCTTCGTCAGAGCAAAGTGGTTATAGTTATATTTCCCACTATAACCACTTTGCTCTGACAAAGGGCTAGCGCTCGAAACATCAGCAAAACTCATTACCCACACAGCAACAAACATATAACATCAATTTCTAGTTGATTCAATCATCTTGATTTGCCTTACTCACCGACGTAGAATCCTAGTTTTTTTCAAAACTAGCCTACCAGAGTATACTAAATAAATTGTTGGACATATACATGTACCCAAAGCCTGGTTTCCAATTTAACTATAGTATCACTGATCAGTATTACCGATTCTGGGCAGAGATCACATACCAACACATACCAACACAAACATTTTCAATTATCCCCACGATCCAGTTGCTAGGATCATTGACATAAGTCTTGAGTTCCATCTTGGTGATCAGATTTGCTAAGGTCGTTTTCCTGATTGTTGTGATCACTGGAGAGCATTTCCATATATAATCAAGTGCTACACTGGCCATTTCTTGCAGCAGTCTTGGCAATAGACGAGTTTCGTATTCCCGGTCGGACTGGGTCCAGCTATTGTCTTTGGCGCCAAAGAGAGGCTAAAGCGGGGGATTTCACCCGCTTTAGCCTCTCTTTGGTGCCAAAAACAATAGCTCGACCCAGTCCGACCGGGAATACGAAACTCGTCTATTGTGAATACCTTTGTTGTTAACGCTTGATTTTGGTTCAAAATATACTCTGGTTGGGCAAACATGCCAAAATATTGTTCCGAGGTGACGGGTTGCATGGACAACTATGAAACTCTTTCTGAAGATGGGAACCTAAAGAAATGAGTTATCTTACCTCCCTGATGTCAATACCTGTCATTTATTGTATGCTTTTCTAGATTCAATTACTCTCCTCCGTCAATTCTAGGTCTGTAACTTACAGTAAGTACAGAGTTTTAAATTTTGCCAAGCAGTGTTATAAAGCTTGTATTACTTTGCTTTGTGGGAACACCGTCAAAATTCAGATATTTTTATTTGAAATCGAACAGCTGTGGTTTGCGCCATTTAACCTCATCAAACTTTGTACTGCAAGTTGTTTTCTAGCCAGTAAAAACATTTGGTTTTAGATATCAGCCGGAAAGGGCGAAAATGACGTCATTAACGTTATTAACGCGTAAGCTCGGTCCGTATCGTAAGTAACGAATCCTCGCGTCACGTGATCCTTTTACCATTGTCTGTGCGCTGTGACCATCAGAGGGGAAACCTTGGATCGTAACTCACGGTTACTATCAGGGGAATAGTCTCACTAACTGTTTTCCTACCTGAGGTGCTTGAGTTTCTCCGACAGCTGAGTCTGTGTCGACGCATCCTTGTCTTTGGCATCTGCACTGTGTGCTCGTTGACCTTCTAGTAGCGGACAAGTCACCTGGAATGAGAAAGCCTTTCTAGTTTGCTTGGAACGTCTAACATCCTGTTATTGACTGAGCAACGTTCGGCCCCTTCCAAGGTTGGACTCATCACGCTTGTCACAACGACGTATGTAAAAACACGCATAAGGACATACACACACACACACATACGCATTTATACACAGACATATATACACAGACACATACACACACACATACACATACACATACACATACACATACACATACACATACACATACACATACACATACACATACACATACACATACATACACATACACATACACAGACACACAGACACATACACACAGACACATACACATACACACAGACACATACACACAGACACACACAGACACATACACACAGACACATATACAAAAAACACACTAAAACATACATTTTACAACACAACGAATTCTCGCATTCTGATTGGCTGAAAAACGTGGTACACGAATATAAGAGCACATGCCACAGTTTCACAAGTTTGTGTGACCGATCTCGCGCGTCGCTTGCAGTTGCAAGAACGACAAATTTACGATAGCTTTCCATGATAGGTACTTTTATATACCACTTCTTTTCGTCGTCTCATTTGTCAAAATGTGTTGTGGATTTACTCGGCTCTCGCCTCATGAATCTACATCTTTTTGACCATTCGATGACGAAAATTATGGCTTATAAGAGTACATGGCATGGAAATCTATCGTAAACGTGTTAAATAGACACACGAACACATACGTTCACACATAATTCTAACTTTCGACACACGTAGACACGTATAAATACAAGAACACAAACAGGCACAAGCAAAGACAAATACAGACACACAGACACAAAGACAGAGACAGAGACATGAAGGCACACACACACACATCAAAACATACAGTCATATATAAATAAACACAAACATCTATAAATACAAATATACACAAAGGCACACACTGACCTACAAAGACACATAAAGACACGCACATATGAAGACACCGGCAGCACCACACACACACACGCACGCACGCACGCACGCACACACACACACACGCGCGCATACACAGACAGACACACACACACACACACACACACACAAATGTAGTTCATAGACCAACGTATGGCACAGACAGACACACATAAAGCGGACACAAACGTACATCAATATAGCCACACGCACATAACCCGCACAAACGCGCACCAAACCAGTCACCTACCCTTGTGAGTATCTCTGCCAAATAAGGGCTGAGGAAATGCGGTAGGGCTTGTGTAACCTTGTGAAGCGCTGTCACCGCACACAGCAGTAACAAGTCATTCCTGAAAACAACCAGTTACACCATTTGAGTAAAGTACTAACGTTTGGTGCGACCTTGGTTACGTGACTGAACATTGCCAAATGTCATCAAGCAAACAAGTAAGTAACTTTGTAAGTAACTTTATTTAAGTGTCAAATCTTCAAGCTAGTATAAGCTAATCGGGGACACTGGACCTCCGGTTTAACGTCCTTATCTGAGAAGACGTGAAGATTTAACCGTTTGCAGATGTTAGAGCAAAGCTAGTACCTTCTCCTCAGTTATTTTAAGATCGTGAGTGTTAGTCTGACCGGGACTCGAGCCACCGACCTCCCGCATGTAAGACCGATGCTCTACCAACTGAGCTAACCGGGATGCGGTCGATGTAAATAGTCTATTAAGGATAACACGTGTCCATGAGCTAAAGAGCAGGATGGCGCAGATGGAAGTGGATTACGAATCACCAAACTTGATTTCTGTTACTCCTGGATAGAAATCAAAATGTTCACGGCTATGGAATATAGTGATATTTGCCATTTTTCACTGCTTATTCTTCCATATTAATTTTTATTTTCATCGTTTCCGGAGAGACGTAGCCACTCTACAAGAGTGTTATAAGGCGCCGACCAGTTAATTTAGTGCGGGAAGGGAGGAGTTGAAAATTGCGGGAAAAACTGCACCAGCCGAAGACTAAACGAATTGGCACGAAGCGATAGAGAAACAGAAAGAGAAAGCGGTGAGGAAAGAGCAGAAACATATTGCACCAAACATTGTACCAAAAACACTTTGCCGCAACGAAATCCTTCTTAAGCTCCACTCTTCCCCACGATGTTAACTCCGCAGTCCCTAAATAACTCCTTGTCTTTCTTGAGGACACTGAATACTGGGCTGTGAATGGCTAGTTTGTGGGAAATGACGACATGGATTCAGTTACGGTGATTACCATTAAAATATTCTCCTTTTGGCGGTCATAACAGAACAATAACCATCAATACTAGACTATCACAAAGTGTGCGGCGAAGGCCGATAAATTCCAGGAAAACCATTACCGTTAAATTGCTGATACGTTATTAGAACACAACGATAATAGTTTTGAAATTAAAAAATGGGCTACCATATGCTTCTCTACGAACTAATGTTAAATCCCGAAACTAGATTCCAAAAAAGAAGTCAACTTTCCAGAGGAAGAATGGATAAAACTGTATTCTAATCGGGTGTCAATCTTAATCTTAATCTTACAGGGTCATTAGTTCTCAGATTACCAGCGCAATACCGATACCAGTCTTCACATATTCCTGGACACTTCACCAGTAGAATATCACTGGTGATATTGCTTGTACTCACGGCAATATCAATATAGAATCTCCTTACCAAATATTTGCCATTTTCTAAATTCCGTAGCCATAATTACCGACATTATCAAACCACGCAAATGACTTTCTATCATACAGTGATGAAAAAAAAAGTTAGGAACTTTAAAATATAATACAACACAAAAAATACCGAAAAAAAAGCTACAAATTCTGAAAAAGTGCTCAAATTAAAGTAGAACAACATAAGATTAAAATAGAAAATTTCACTTAAATGTACCATAACTGCCCATTATCCGCAATTGTTCCGATCATTTGTCAAATTATTACGCAGTACTTCCCTTGACGAAATTAGCCTTTATATAGTACCGCCGGAGTGTATTTTTTCCTCTCAAGTTGCAGCTGCGAACATTATGTCTAAGTCTAAAATCAGTGTCACTATCAATATCCTGTCTCTATCAATTAAAAAACCTTTTACCTTGTTTTAAAACAAAAACCGATCAATGAGGTTATTGACTACTTTATACGCGCAAGAAAACCGACAAGTAACGTTATTAGTTTTCAAATGAGGAACATACGACATTCGAGACGGAAGACTATCTTACTACACAATAGAACGAGTGGTTTGCCTACCAAATAATTAATGCAAGGAACTCTAGCAAATTCTATTTCACTAAGCGGTATCTTTATTGATGTGAATGCTGACGTCTTTACATATATATTACATATATATTATTGATATATTATATCAACTTTTAGTTGATCAATCTCCCTTGATCTCCCGCCTACTTGCTAACTCAGAAAAATTATAGTTGTTAATAAATAGTTCTTCCCGAGTTATATTTCAGTATGTTCATTAATAAATAACAGAAACTCGAAACTCGTTTCTAAGTAATATTCACTCAGTATTAGAGCTGAATTCCTCGGATGATCGTACAGCAAATTGAATACTATTTTTCGTGTTGTTTCAAATCTGTCCAAGCCAGATCACTCGTGTGCGAACAAACTTTATGCGATGTTTCCCGAGCCAGAGCGCCGGTTATACGTTACTCATCGACGTTCACGTTCTTCAAAAAGATTTTACATTTTTTACAAAAATTTAAACAACACTGAGAACATGACAGAAACTGAAGAATGAATTACTCAAATGATAACCACTCACAGGCAGATCACTGATTGAGGTCAAGTCCAACACAGACGTGAGATACCTCAATTTCCAACGAAAAGCACTTGGACTGTTTGTTATTTCAAGAAAAAGAAGATGAAACGGCCTCGGTCACAACGACGTCAGATTATAGCCGAATTCAACATAGCAGCTGCTAAAAGATATTGATGCTTTGATGCGATATTTACTGGTACCTCCCTCAAACCCGTTAAATTATTGAACTCAAATTATGAGTGAACGGATTCCCCTTGACGAAAGAGACGACAAGAATGGGCAACATAATATCGTTCCCAAACTCTCGGGCGTCTTGAAGAAGCACTCATCCAGGGAATTTGCTAAGCAAAATAAAGCCGAGCATTTGAATTATATCTCACTTTGTACAGTTGTGCCTTTATGACAGCTCCAAAGTGAATGTATTGCTTCATCAGAGCCGGGCAGCGCGTTTTATAATAACAGCAGTATCACAGGCGCCCATAAGCTGAACCTAATCCAGGCAAGGTGACCGCACGAATCTCAAAGAATAAAGAAATAAAAAGCAAGGTCAGTCACTCTTTGTCAGCCTTGGAACAACAACGCGTTCATAACGAAAATCATTGCGACTACATAAAGCCGGGGTCACTTTGATTTAGCCGGCTAAATGCAAAAACCGTAAAACTATCCAATGAGAAAGAGCGATTGCCAAGGTTTGTCTGGAATCAAAACCGCAAACTCTAATTATATTGTTTAAAAGTCGTACTGTTATTAGTTGCTCTTACACAAGTGACACTGGTTTCTGTAGTCGCACTGTAATAAACAACAAAAATCGAGAATTGAGCTCGTAACTGTGTTAACTTCCAAACCACGTTCTTATATAATTCGGCAGTTGACACAATTTTAAAAATTCTAAACCCATATCGTAGCGCCTTTACGTATTGGAATGGACCAGAGTTTCTAGTGACTATCAACTCCACGTGCATATCAACTCCATTGTGTGAGCGTGGTTGGCGCAGTCAGTAAGATCTCTGACTTCCAACCAGAAGGTCCCGGGTTCAGTACTCGGCCTTCCCGAGGGTGGTAATTGTGTGACCTTCTTTCCGGCGCCACACCGTCCGTGGGCAGGGACGTTAAGCCGTTGGTCTAGTCTCTCGACGTTAAGCCATTGGTCTAGTCTCTCGACGTTAAGCCATTGGTCTAGTCTCTCGACGTTCTATCGGGGAATTTCAGTAAAAGAACCCACACACTTTTCGACAAGAGTAGGGTAGTGATCCCAGTGTTGTGGCCTGTATCTCCACTGTAACTGGCAGCCATCGGCGCCGTTTATATAATTCAGTGTAAAGCTCATCGAGACGTTACGTAGGATGCGCTATATAAGCACCGTCATTTATTTATATTATTTTTATAATATCGGTGCTGAAATATAAATACAGCTGCCTTTCTAAAGACGTCAAGCTCATCGAAAATGAGCCCTGAGAATAATCCGTTCCTACCCATCCTACCTGGAGGCTTTGGAAGCCACAAATTTGCCAACTCACAGGCAACATGAATGGTGCAGAACTTATTTTAAGAAAATTATGAAGCCAGAAACGAAACAACAATCTTAGGAACACAGACCAGTTTACCACCTTTTGCTACCGAACTTTTCGTTTCAAAAATAGTTTTATCCCCCACAGTGTATCCAGTTTTAAAATAGTTGTTACTGGTTTTAATCGCTTAAATTGTAATTATGTTTAAATACCTGAACAATTCAGTCTATTGGCTAAATAAACACTTCTTCTTTTTGTTAACGCTGAGAAGTGATCTGCATATCAAAAGTTTGTTAAACAAGATATTAATCTAATAAATACAACACTAACCAATATCAAAACCCTTTTAGGATAATCAGGTAATCAGGCATTAAACGACGACCTTGACAAAAATATCCAACATTATAAATATCGAAGGTCAAAGTCTACCAACATTGAGCCATGGGTACCAATAATCGGAACATCAAAGACAAGAGATAGGAAAGAGCGCGACCGATGAGCGAGTCTCGGTAAGACTGCCTACCTTACGAATACAGCCGAGGTTTGAGAGTCTGAGCACAGAAAGGAAACGAGATTGAATAGTTGTGACAAGTGCGTAGATACGAAACATTTTATGATGATTTGAAGAACATTAGGAGTACCAACGACAATCAAGATCTTAGTTGTTGTCGCGACTGGGATAAGGAGTGAACCACTCTTCACCAGATATACTAAACGATGGTTCATCTCTCAAAAGTGTTCACTTGGGAAAATTAATAGACTGTTTTACTTTGTGAATAAAAGTGGAAGTATTTATAATCCTTGCGACTGTAAATGACATTAGTCTGCGAACTATACACGCGATGTGTTCGGGTTAGCAGTATCACAACAGCATCCTAGACAGCACGACAAGCACCATGTCTCTGGCTAGCGTGGTGCATCTCGGTGGATATGTTGTAATAACAGCCGCTTCCTTACTGGCCAATCTGCTGGTAGTTGTAGCTCTGATAAGAAGACGTTCCTGTCTGTACCTGATCCTAAGCCTGGCAATCGCCGACGTCCTCCTCACAGTCACCGTAACAATGTTCTACGCCATTAGTAGCGGCCTTCACGAGTGGCCGTTTGGTAGACAGTATTGTCTGGCTAGTGTGTCCCTATACACCCATCTGTGCGGCAACATAATACTACACTTGACAGCTATAGCAATTGACAGGTACTTGTACACAAGGGACTCCTTAACGCACTTCACAATCCGCCAGAAGGTACTTACTCTGGTCTTGCTGTGGGTGTTGCCCACCATCACCGCATACCCGCCGTTATTTGGCTGGGGTGAGTACATCTACTCGGCAACTATTTACGGCTGTGAAATCAAATGGTCGACTGAGGCCAACGTGAGTTCATATCTTGTTGTTCTCGTGTTGGTGTATTTTGTTGCTCCACTGACAACGATTTCGTTCTGTTACGTTAGAATCCTTACTGCTGTTCGGTCGCAGGTCAGGCAGCGTCAGCTGGCAGTAATGAGAATAAACATGACACAGCGCGGAAACCGTAATGATGATTCTATTCGTAGTACTGCCAGACTATCACCAGAACAAAACAGCTGCATTGACAAAGATATTAAATCAACTAAACGGGTGGCTGTCGTTATCATAGTTATCTTTCTCATTTCATATATGCCTTTCTTTGTCGCTGGCCTTGTTCGTACTACACTGCCAAACGTCACTGTCCCGGATGCTGTTGTCATAGTAACCATGATGTTGCCGCTGGCAAACTGTGTTTGTAACCCAGTTATTTACTGTTTTATGAACCGCGACTGCAGGCAGGGAGCCTGGTGTGCACTACGCTGGAGAAGCCAAAGAGTTGGGGCACACGGAAGAGCTGAGAGTGGCTACGACGAGACACACCAAGTGACAAGTCCAAGACAGGCATTTCAAAATGAACCAGTTGAGGACACATAAACGTACCCAGCAACCTTCTCAAAACCAACCAGAGAGCGTCACATTAAGTCACGTCCTACTAAACTCTGACGACCTCCTTCACGATGATATAAACATTCATTGATATAGATATGTTCTAAAGTGAATGTCTTTAGTTACCACTGATTAATTATGAACATATTCCTCCAAATCATTTTGAGAAGCTGACCCAGCGGTTACAATGCAATCTAGATGATCCCTGAGAGTGCTATATATACACAGTGAAACATAAAACTGATGAGCTGCTTTCTCTCTGGTTTCTTTCATTAATTCGTTTAGCTAGCTAAGTGGAACCCAGGATATAAATTGAACTACACAAGTAGTCAGAATATTGTAGGCTTCCACATACTGAAGTAAAAGCTCGAGTCAAACAAGTAAGCGAAGCAGCGGCAATAATAAAAGATAAACATAAAATATCCAACATACAACATTTCCGATAATTCCATATCTGCCACATGCAGTGGCTATGAGCACTGCCTTTCAAAAAAATGTTATCTTATTCGTCCTTGTGACAAAATGTAACAAAAAACCGAACAGTAACGTGCTATGCCAAACATAGCTGACAAAACATTCTATTCTTGCTGATATAATCTACATTTTCCATCAAATTTCCATTAATGACCACACTGAGAATGTTCTGAAACACAGAGGTGTTAATAATAATAATAAACTTTATTTGTATGAACTGAGTTAACTGCAGTCATCCAGAGTCAGACACGACTCATATTTGTGTGTTTTCCTATCATGAAGTCAAACCTTCAAACACGGGGAACACAGTAT
>JANVCJ010080553.1:0-11347 GCA_026413505.1 Epizoanthus ramosus | reverse complement strand
ATTACTGACACTTTCATCAAATACTCGTGGTATTTTTCATTAATTCTTCTCGAACGGTGGTGTTTCCTATACTAATAGCCCAGCCTAATTATCTTTCTAATTACTTGAGCTGATAATACGCAAAACTACTCATTGCAGCATTTTTTTGGGATCGTTTGGATGGACGGACCCTAGGACTAGTCTCTTTCTTGTTTCTAAAGTGGGGAATTGCAGTTCCCCGTCTAATAGTCAAAACCTCAAACTCTCAATTTCAAAGGACAATCTTGAATACACAAAGAATACTTAGAGTTTTTCACTCACAAAACGCGGGCCTTACAAGGCATAATATATCAATTAGCGTTAGGTTGTAGTCACACTTGGTGCCCGAGTGCTGAGCCAGGGTTCTGATACAAAACTGCGGGTTGTTCAGGCTACTGGTACAAAAATGAATACGAACAAGCATAAATATAATAGCAGAGGTTTGTGGGTAGAACACCTGGGCAGTTCTGAAGATTGTGTACCTAATCCTACGTCAGAGTAACGTCTCAACCTCGTATCCATGCACCAACACGGTACTCAAACATGTGTAAGCCGCGTTCACACCGGTGCCTGCCAGTCACTGCGACCAGGCACCTTCCCAGGTCATTAAGTATCAACGCAGCCTTGCGGTATTGCTGCACAATGCAGATTCGCCGAATAGACGAACACTGGTTTAAAATTACTGGATCCTTCACAAACACAATTCTATCAAACCTAACATACCTTAGACAGTGCTATAAGCATCGGTTCATCCTGAATGAACGATGCGACTTCTGTCTCTGCTTTGTTGTTCAACAGATCTTGGTATTCTTTGTACGTGTTGAGGTACCTACAGAAGGAAACCACAAGCTAGATTTCGCTGCACGTTTGGATTACCATGTGAGACTCAACAGCTGTAACTGCAATTATGACAGCCACAGAATGCAGTCCACGGCAGCTGAATACTGCTAAATTGGCAATACTCGAGGTGCTAAAAGTATCTGAGTTTATAGTCTTTATAGACGCAAGCATCAGTACTACTGTAACCTAAGGACTATTAATAATAATAATAATAATGTAATGATGTCTTTATTTAGCTTTTTAGCTTTATTTACATACAAACAATAATATCTATTCACTATGTACAATATAAAGCTACAGATGGTTAAAAAGTAATCTATTTACAACACTAGCCTTTTAAGGTTAAAACGTTCTGCATTAACTTGGGGTATACAAAACCTTGCCCTCCTAGATTATAACTGACATGCTTACGATAAGGTAAGACAGTAGATAGATACAGATACAGATATATACAGGTGCTCCCCACGGGGCTTTTCAGCAACCTGTTTACATGAAGTACAAAGGTTCAGCAGTTGAGGGACTTAGCCAGACCGCTGATTTAATGCGGTTCACAACAGTTCTGTCTGTGACGTTGAGTAGTGCCCTCAGTATACAGACCACAACACCGGCATTAGCCCATTTGCCCGAGGTCTTTTATTGTACAAACCGAGGGGAGCGAGGTCTGTACGAAAGACCGAGGGCAAAATGTTCTCCCGGACAGACTGAGCAAACGAGGTTATTAAAGTCTGTGCGGTAAGTTACGGACCTAAGTTTCAGCCAATCAGAACGCTGGAATTTAGTTACGGAACTGAGAATCAGTACTGCCATATAGTAATATAATGTATTTCTGTTGTGTGTGAGAACTGGTATTCAGCAAAATCACGACTTGCTTGGAAACCATTTCTGTGATTTTGTGATATATTGCTCATATATAGTTTTAACTATATATACCAATTAAAATTGTAGTAGAAATACGTAACACACGTGGCATGTATCTTATTGCTGTTACAAATGCTCTTAGAAACTAGAAAATTATCAAACAAACACATGTAAAATTACAAAATATCTGAAGTGTGTTATTAAATTAGTATATCTGAAAACGATTCTCAGGTTTGCTACAAACAGCAACAAACAGTTTTTAAGTCGAGACTTAAAACACATCTTTTTAAGAACTATTTTTGTTGATCTTTCTTATATAAGACATTCTATTAAATGTATGGAAGACATCTTATTTTATCGTTCTGTAAATTTTTTATCGATCTTATTTTAGCTAGAAACATCTATTATTATAATTGTTAATATTTTTTAGTATTTTATTATTGATATGTATTTTAACAAGTTAAACGTTATGAAGAATGTTCATCGCTTAGGACTATTTTTGTATAAGCGCTTTAGAAGTATATATTATTATTATTATTTTATAATTAATTTGACATCGGACTCTCTGAGACTCTGACAGTCCAAGTAGACAATAACTAAATGCATTAATAAGAAAACGCGGCTTCAAGCTATAATTAGGGTTAGGATTAGCGTTATGGTTAGGGTTAGGGTTAAGGTTATTTTTTTATTATTAATATTAAGGTTAGGGTTAAGGTTAGGATTAGGATTTGGCCTCGACGAATCTTTCCTTTGTTTAGTCCAATACAGCCAACAGTGCGACCAGTAGTACCAACAGTAGAGGTCCAAAGGTCACACCCATCTTCCTCGGAGATGATGCACTCTTGCCAGCTGGAGGAGATATAGGATATATTATTATTACAGATATAAAGAAGTAAGTTTCTTTAATATATGGTGTATCAGTGCATGATGAATATACATCTGAGAAACGGTTTATTTCCTTGTATTATGTTCCTTATATTGTTATCTTATCCAAGAAAAAGGAAATAAACTGCAAAGATCGTCATTTTCTTTCAGAACCAAATACAAGGATTTTCTTTGGAGGCCGTATTTCGTATCTCTAGAGATTCTTCATCGTGAGTTCGAGGTGATAAATTCCACATAGCTTCATGAATATTGACATTGATTATCATAGCCATGTACAGCACAAAATTTTAGTTGTGAAAAAATGCTGTTTGAAAAGTTGTATATTTCATAAAGTGTTTTATTCTTATAAATTTACCTCAATTGGAAAAATATCTTTTATTAGAATGAATTTTACTAGTAGTAGAGAATGGCTAAATGTTTGCGTAAAGAACTTGAAGAAACTCTTGAAAATATGATCTCTACCTGCTGTCTCATCAAATGCAAAGTCGTGTCTTTGATATCTTTGGGTGAGAATATACTCTTCACACGTTTAGTTCAAGAGATCCTCTAAAATGTTCTGAACACATACCTGGACAATAACTTGCATTACATGGTATCTCTTGGAATGTATCTCCCGCACAGCCAATTCCTCCGTGTGCAGGGGGCGGGTTGGTGCAGGTCCTGGTCTGATTCTGTGTTCCCACACCACAGGATGTCGAACACTCGGTAACATTTCTCCAGTCACTGAAACCTCCATGGACTAAAATAGCAACAAATGATGTTGTTAAGATTCTATTTGAGATGAAAGATCTTGTATATTTGTTTCAACCCAATCCGTTCCTTAATATCATCAAGAACATCTAAAGATAAAAATACAAATTACGATGGAGCGGCTCTCGTATGATACGGACACGTATATAGAGACGTTCAGAAGATACTAAAACTTTTTCTGAAAAGATACTAAAAATTTCATACCTGGACAAGGTCGTGTAATACATGGTATCGCTTGGAATGTATCTCCCACACAGCCCATTCCCCCGTGTGCAGGAGGCGGGTTGGTACAGGACCTGGTCTGGTTCTGTATTCCACGACCACAAGGTTTAGAACACTCGGTAGTATTGCTCCAACTGCTGAAGCCTCCGTCAACTAAAATAGCAGCAAAATAAGTTGTTTTCTAAGATTCTATTTGTGATGAAATATTTTGTGTATTTGTTATCAACCCAATCCTTTTCCCGAGGTCATCAAGAATCTCTAAATAAAAAAGTACAAATTCCGATGGAACGGCAGTCTAATGATATGGACACATAGAGAGACGTTCAGAAAATATTAAAATATTCTTATCACATACCTGGACAAGGACTTGTATTACATTGTATCATTTGGAATGTGTCTCCTACACAGCGCATTCCCCCGTGTGCAGGGGCAGGGTTGGTGCAGGTCCTGGCCTGGTTTTGTGTTCCACGACCACAGGATCTAGAACAGTAGGTAACATTCCTCCAGTCACTGAAACCTCCGTCAACTGAAATAGCAGTAAATGAAGATGTTGTTAAGATTCTATTTGAGATGAAAGATCTTGTGTATTTGCTATCTACCCAATCCTTTCGTTCAAATCAACAAGAACATCTAAAGATAAAAATAGAAATTCCGATGGAGAAGCTGTCTTATGATGTGGACACATATAAATACGTTCAGAAAATATTAAAATATTCTTAACACATACCTGGACAAGGTCTTGTAATACATGGTATCACTTGGAATGTATCTCCAACGCAGTCCATTCCCCCGTGTGCAGGGGGCGGGTTGGTGCAGGTCCTGGTCTGGTTCTGTGTTCCACGACCACAGGATTTAGAACACTCGGTAACATTGCTCCAGTCACTGAAACCTCCCTGGACTAAAATAACAGCAAAATATGTTGTTGTTAAGTTTCTATTTGTGATGAAATATTTTGTGTATTTGTTATCAACCCAATACGTTCCTACCCTGGATCAGGCCAGAGGTCTTCTCTCTAATGGGCCGACTCAGAGCGAGCGCGAAGCGCAGGCACCGATCGCGAGAGCCGAAGGTGCGAGTAAGCTCGAGGCCCGAAGGGCCGATCGCAAGAGTCCTCTGGGAGCGTTTGCAGAAACCTCACTTCCGTGCTCTAGCTAATCTCTTGTGATTGACAGCAACTGTAAGCGCCTATTTTAGAAACATGGCAACAGGTGTCTGTCACGTGGACTAAAAAAATATTCGTAATGTCTACATAAGTTTGTCTCACTGAAAACATGTTGTGCGAATTTGACATGCGAAGTATCAGAATTTGACAGAATCCAGGACAGGATCGAAGTATATGAATTGTTTTTAAATGCAACGTAAGGAAAATATCGAGTTGAAAACACCATCAAGAATTACTAATTAAGCCCGAGAGTCTCTGTAGAGTATGTAGATGCAGTCCGGCCGTACTCTGCAGAGAAAAGTGTATAATTTATTCGGTAGTAAAACCACGAATGAGCAAGAGAATGAGCTGGCAGAGCGATTGGAGTTTGTGTTGGGGCTGCCAGCGGTAAAAAAAGCCATTTCTCTGTGATTTGCTTATACCTGAATTGTAAACAGTTTGTAAATAGTTACTGAAAAGCCTTATGAGGATGTCACTATTAAAGTTTATTATTATTATTATTATATAAATGCAAACGCTAACCAGAAACCAGAGTAATCTGATGTAATTACGTTGTTCCTCCGGAACAGGAACTTGATAGAACATGGCTTCGATATCGGCCATGAATGCGACCGGCTCTTCTCTGAAACGATTTAACACTCCCATGCACAAGTGTGTTAGTGAGGTCTGGACCTTGGATAAGTTGGTCATTAAGGGAAGTGTTACCAAAACGAGCGCTACAATCGAATACCACGCGTATTTTCTCGGGCTTGTGTGGGTGGTATACCCCATGATGAGGAATGTACCACTTCTTTCCTGCTTCAGTTGTTAGCTCTTCGTCAGGTACTTTTCTGGCGTAACCCTTGTTGATGACGTCACTCATGAACTTAGTATAATCACGGCGGTACACCTCATCACGTAGCATCTTTGACCTCTGCCAGTTTGCCCGCTTTGTCGCTTGAATTGTTCTCTGTTATCTGGCATGGTAACACTCGGTGCTTTGAAGGGAAGCGGGAGTTCGTAGTGGCCGTCCACGTACTGAATACTATCTTTCGCTTTATTTAGGAACTGTTTGTCCTCATAGGAGTATGCTCGTTCGTTTGGGCCAGCCTTATGATCATTAAAATCCATCTCGAACATGCTTTGAATAGACTGTGTCAACGAAACGTCTTTAACAGTTTCCACCTCTCGGACGGTAATCCTGTGGCTAGTTACACAGTTGGAGCGATTATTACTTCTCACTTGTATGGGTCCGCTTAGGGTCCAACCATGACGTAGACGCATCGCGTAGGGGCCTTCGCTACCGCTAGGTACCACTTTTAATGGTTCGAGTGCGGCTGGGCAGTTGCTACCAACGAGCAAGCCAACTTCTAAATCTGGTCTGAATGCCGGTATTTCCTTTGACATTTCACGGAGATGTTCCCACTGACTAACAGCTTCAGGTGTTGGGATCTGTTGATCGTTTACTGGTATCTCGTACTGCGTATAGGCGGTTGGCACTTCTACCGGATTATTCCCTTCAATATCCATGATGATTAAGTCATTCACAATGACGCTGTCCACACAGTTCTGACCATGCATGGTACGAAGTTGTAATTTCGTTTTCTCTCCTACCGCTCCTATTCTTTCCCTTAGATTTTCTATCACGAAACAGGCTCCACTTCCATTGTCGTAGAATGCGTAAGTTTCTACTGCATCCGTACAGCCCTTAACCTTTACTCTTACAGGAAGAATTGCGTGCAGAATGACAGTGTTCTCTGTCGCTGTTGCACCACATTCTGACTTCGCAAGATTGACGCAGCTGGTGGTCACTTCCTTCACACTATCATTCGGACTAGTTGGTGGCTCCCTTTTCTGTTTCCTGTCTAGTTTGAATCCCTCGACGTGGAGAGCAGTTGGATGAGACTTTTGGCACTTTGCACAGGTTCTCTTACGGGTACATCCCTTTGACAAATGGTTGTCACCATAGCAGGCAAAGCACATTCGTGTTTCTTTGAGAAAGGCCTTCTTCTCTTCAATGGATATTTCGTTGAACTGCTTGCAGTCGTCGAGGTCATGAGAGCGAATGCAAAGTGAGCAGAGTCTGTGTTTAGTGTGGGGTGCATCTGTGCACCCGGCCCCGTGTGAGACTCCGGTAGCTTTGGTTATGTCTGAGCTTGCCGAACGGGCTGGAGTATCGTCAACATTGGCGTCAGTTGCAAAGGAATTATTCTTCAGCCGTATTTGAGAGGTTTTCTTTGCCCCACCCTTGCTCTTGTGTGCCTTTGCCGGATCTTCTGCCTTTCGTAGTGCTTCTTTGCCGAACACTCGGTCATTCGCCGATTCTGCAGCTAATTTAGTAAACTCGGTCAAGTCCTGGAAAGTTGCCATTTTGCTTGTCGTCTTCCTTGCTTTGACAACACGGTCCCGCCATTTATTTGGTTCGAAGGAAGTTTAGACACCAACGATTGTAAGTTGGGTGCATGATTAAGCACTGCCAGGTGATCTATACTGTTCATGGCGTTCTTACACTTGGTCAGGAAAATAGAGAACCGTTTCAAAGCGGCACCATCATCATACTTCACTGGTTGCCAACGGAGAGCTTTGTTCACATATGCTGTTGATACTCCATACTCCTTCTCAAGTATTCGTCTTGCCTCGGGATAGCCGGCTTCTGGATCCATAAGTAAACGCCCTCCAATAAGTTCCTTTAAAGTTGTTATTGTAGTTGGGCTCACGTGGTGATCTTCACTCCTTGATCTTCTTTCACCTCCGTGTTGTACTACACACTCGTCCGAAAAAATTGGTGAAATGCCCCGAATGAGACTCGAACTCACGACTCCTGGTTACTAGTCAGGCGCGCTAACCACTACACCACCGGGACTCACCATGCTGGCAACACAGCAAGTTAACGGGGTGAGGGCTAGCTCAGCCATGAGGATCTCTGGGGCCCAATTATTTTCTTCACTCGAGTGTGTATCTGTTCATCTCCCTAGCCACCTTTGTGGGGTTGGCACAGTATTAAAGTTGTTATTGTAGTTGGGCTCACGTGGTGATCTTCACTCCTTGATCTTCTTTCACCTCCGTGTTCCTTGGGTTCCCCTTCTAGGTGCTGGTTCCTTGGGTTCCCCTTCTAGGTGCTGGTTCACCTCCTAAGTTCCTTGGGTTCCCCTTCTAGGTGCTGGTTCAGGTAGTAAAGTCGATCCGCGTTAGATTCTGTTTTAGCGCGGATGCTTGTGTCGAACGCCATTGCAAAGGCTTTATAATCTATTGGGTCACCCTTAAAGGTTGCCACCGTGGGCTGGGGGAGCGACATCGCTGCTGTGAGTTCACGGTGCGTAGCTAGGATGGTTTCGTTTTGCCTTTGATGCAATGTCATCAAACCTTGAAAAGTCTGCTCTGCCACAGACATGTCAGGCATGTATACATCATGATTGGGGTATGATATATTGCCAGGCATTGAATCTTCCGAGGTGGGGTTCGCCTTTTCCGGGGATTGTTGAGCTTGTAAAGTTAGACTAAAGGCCGGAACAGATGGATTTAATGGAGTTGACTGTGCTGCTATTGCATAAGTAGTACTCTTCGATACGGGAGTTTCATACGTTTGAGGTGATGTTGGTGAAACTTGAGATTTTACAGGCGCATTGGAGGGAGAACTAAGTGTAGCTTCATTTGACTGCAGAACGCGCTGGGATACATTCGCAGCGGGCAGAAGAGGCGACTCTTTTTCACTTTCGAAACTAAACAAGGCCCTTTCTCTCGCTTCTGAATTAGCGATCTCAGTGTCTAACTTTAATTCCTCCGCTGCAGCCTGTAAAGCCTGTTCCCTTTCTCGCAAAACGTGTTTCTTTTTTAGCATAGACCGTTCGCTAGTAATTCGGCAAGTTTTGGCTTTTCTTTGGCCCTAATTGAGGAGCAACGAGAACTTCGCGAGGAACAAGAGCGTCAGCTCGAGGATGAGATGTGTTCCGAGAGCTCTTGTTCGGCCTGCAACATCCAGACTGATATTTCACCTAGAGTCTCGTCAATACTCTTCAATTTGCTGTCATGCTTATCTTCTTCCTTAAGCCTATTTTCCCCTGACAATTCGCATGAGTAAAGTTGAAATGAATCCCGGTACTGTTCGATAAGTAAGTTAAGGGTTGCATACTCCGTTTTCACCAAAAGCAAGTTATCTATATCAAGCATGAGTGACTTTATTACGTTTGTTTTTCGCGTGACTGCTCCCAACGCGGTTGTTTGAGTTTGTTTTAAACGGTTTATCCTTTCTTCGTCGGTCTTCTCAGTCAGATTGCGTTCACGCGTCCCTAAATCAAACTGTTCGTCAACCTCTAACTTCAACTGATCCGAGCGTTTCTCGAGAATATTTGTACTTTCGTGGGCCGCCTGTGCGGCAGCCGCGTCAGACTGTGTACTAGTGGTGCTCATGTGCTCGATTTCTGGATTCATCTACAGCAAATTATCAAGCTAGTTAGAGTACGATTTATCGATGGTATCACCACTTTGAGCGACGAAGTTCGGTTAAATACGTTGCCACTGATTCGATGACAGTTTGAAGATTTTTTGAAACGAATGTAAGTGCAGAGCTCACGGTTTAGTTGATCGATACGAAACTCAGTACTCACAGGGAACGATAATAAACAGACATTTGAACACGCGCTTCAGTTTCTTTAGTTATTTAATGTTCACAAATTCTGCTACTAAAGGATACTTGACGTTTAAAGCGTTGGCTCAAGAACTCCTTTCAGTAGATGTCCATACAACTTGAGTGGCGATGAGCGACTCCACACAAAGTCCAGTGAAGCGAAGTGAAGCATGAAGCGAAGAGATGCGAAGCGAAGCGGTTTCAAAAACTATAAATAAATGAACATCATTTACAAACAGAAAGAACTAACTAACTATTAAAATCAAACGCTTTCCTTGCATCTGTGACACTGTGTCCTGTCTTGTGCTTCAAAATATCTTGCCGATGTTTAATTACAAACGATTTTAAATGATTTCGATACAGCGATCTGGACCCGAAGGGCGCCAAAATGAATTTCAACTGCTTCGTGGGGGGGAAGAGTTCGGCGACTCGTACTTAGGCCCTTTCAAATATTGTTAATCCGTAACACAGACACTCGGAATTATTTGGAAGATTATGGACTTCCCAATAGCAGTCGGCAGAACTGCAAACACGTCTATGTTTAAAAAAACTGCACAATAGAAGCCTTCAAGTACTCGATCTTCGTAGACTTCAACCCAATGGTTTCCGTTTAAGCCTGGTTCAAACTAGCGACGAAAACGAAGACGGAAGCGTAAGGACTTATGTCTAAACCAACACGACGGAAAAAATTTAGAAGCTTCGCTTTGATTCCCATAGCCCGACTTGCCTGCTGTTGTGATCAATTTCAAAATGGCTGAAGACGGTGCATGGACTAAAAAAGAGCTTTGTGATTGGTTCATTTTTCCGTTACGTTTCCATCTCCTCTTCCGCCATTCTGGTTCACACTTCGACATAAGTGACGGAAGCACGACGGAAGCAGAAGAGGAGACTGCGGAAGAAAAAGGAACGTTCCGTTCTTTTCGTCTCCGTTTCCGTCGAGCCTGCGTTTGTGCTTCCATCTCCGTTTTCCTGGTTCACACTAGAACGAAAGGCTTCTTACGTCTCCGCTTCCGTCTCCGCTTCTGCTTCCGTCGCTAGTGTGAACCGGGCTTAATTCGCGTGCAAGTTCCCAGACCAAAATATCACAACATTCTTCCTCGCATTCCACCATTTGTTTACCTCAGATCGAGTAAAACCGGTTTTCCCAGTCTCTTGTGTTTCGAAGCAATCACAGCACTCGAAAGAAAACAATTTTGAATTAACGAATCAAATACACGCAGAATCAAATTTTGACTCTGGAGATACAACATGGCATCAGATTGGATCGGACGTACTGCGAGAAGCTCTCACTCATTACGTCTCGCAATGGCGCTCACAGCGAGCTGTACCTCTGGCACCCAGGGTAATTCGTTCCTTGAAATCATCAAGAACATCTAAATATACAAGTACAAATTCAATTTGAACGACAATCTTGTAATATGGACACATAGAGACACATTCAGAAAATATTAAAATATTCTTAACACATATACCTGGACAAGGTCTTGCATGACATGGTATCACTTGGAATGTATCTCCCACACAGCCCATTCCCCCGTGTGCAGGGGGCGGGTTGGTGCAGGTCCTGGTCTGATTCTGTGTTCCCACTCCGCAGGATGTGGAACACTCGGTAACATTCCTCCAGTCACTGAAACCTCCGTCAACTAAAATAACAGCATAATAAATTGTTCTTACGATTCTATTTGTATAGGAAACACCACCGTTCGAGAGGAAAAAACGAAAAAATACCACGAGTATTTGATAAAAGTGTCAGTAATACCACGAGTGCGCAACACGAGTGGTATTTGTCACTTTCATCAAGTGCGAGTGGCATTTTTCATTGATTCTTCGAGAAAAACGGTGGTGTTTCTTGTTAGTAGTACAATAAAATTCGTTTGGTGATCCATCCTCGGAGACCCAGGGGCAATCCGTCGGGCGAAGGAAGAGAGGGGAGCGGTTAAAAGTTTTAAAGTCAAGGAATAACAGCCCCTGGGGACATAGTCTTAAATGACTAGTTCCAAACAGCAACA
>JANVCJ010080542.1:0-11350 GCA_026413505.1 Epizoanthus ramosus | reverse complement strand
ATCCATCCTTAGCAAAAATATTTAGCGGCCCAACCAAATCAATGGAAATTATTTCGTGGCCCATCCATATTCCCTCCGGCCCCCCCTAGCAGATACTTTATGACCGGTCCCTTAGACAGTTTCGGTTTTTACACTATATAATCATTAAACCATTTCTTGTCATCCTGTTGAGCTTACAACTTGTGTTTCATGACTGTGAAGGCCTTTTTCCAGACATGACTTGAGAGCATGCGCATTACCGTGACATAGCACCTTTAATCATTCAATTCAAACTTTTATTGTTTTGGTTGGTCGAGCAAGCAATATATCACCTGAAAATAACTGTCTTGAAATAATGGCAGATATTAGAGTTGAGCCCGCTCTCCAGAGGTTTCGCGATGAGAGTGCATGGAATTGAGACATTTGGGTCGAGAGATTCAAGATGGCCGAAGGCAGTGATAAAGTATTTAGTCTGACAAGTGAAATTATGACCAATTCTACTCCTCCAGCTTCAAACTACAGATTCACGATGAAAAGTCTTTGTTCTATGCAAACTGGTCGACCCAAATGTCTTGTTGAGAAACCGCTGGAGAGCGGGCTCAACTCTAATATCTGCTATTGTTTTACTGCAAAAGATATTGTGCTTATCCATAATACTGAGAATTCTACATTGATGCATTGTTCAGTTTATACTGAAGCTTGAAAACAAAATTAAACAGCGCTTTCCATGCTAACTAAAGTTCTCCTTAAAACGTTCTTGTTGAAGAAAAATTGAAAAAGTTGAATGATAAAACAGTTCTTGACCTCGGTTATCACAAAATATTGTGATTTTGTCAGGGTCATCGTAGATTAATTACCTGCCTCAGCCTTGAGCGTTCGGCATCGGCAAATAATCCATTGCCCTCCACTGACAATTCACGATACATGTATTTTGCTCAACCTCGTCCAATGATTCTTATTTGTCTGTTCGCCTAACAGAAACTTTGAGGTTCTACAAGGCGCTGAGCCAAGTGGGTACAGATTTCAGCTTAATGCTGCCCCTGTTTCCAAGCAGAAAAAGGAAAGAGCTAAAGGTACATTGCTTGTTAATTTTTGTACATTTGTTTGCGGAGCCGTTAACAATCTTTCGCAGATAAACGTTTGGTATAAAAATGTTTTGAATTTTAAAACTATCAACGTTTTGCCCCATGTAAGAGAATCAGGAATCAAGAATTTTTGCGGCTGGAATCCAGAATCCAGAAAATATTTGCAGCTGGAATCTGGAAATCCGGAATCCGGCCAATTTTCGGTTTTGGAATCCGGAATCCGGACGAATGGAATCCGGAATCCAGAGGGTCGGAATCCGGATCCAAAGGATTATTAATCTCGGGATCCAGATCCATGCCGTCCATGGATTCGGTTACATGGGGCAAAATGTGTTCAACCCATGTGGTGATTATCAGCTAATGAAACATTCAAAGTGCTATTGGTTTTAGAACCTAAGCCGACAGTGGGGTGTGTCACTGTCTCCAGAGCTAGAACAACATCTTCGTTTCAATAATTTAACTTACATTTGGAAGCACATTCGAAACAGACTTCTTAAGCTTGAATGTTTCGTTTTGTCCTGTATTAGGCAAAGTTCAAAAGAGAAGAGAAACTCCACCGGGATTATGTCGACAAAGCTCTAAGTAAGTGAATTCACAGTTAAAGATAGCGACAGATGCAGACAAATTGTATCTTAAATGTATCGTTGATTGATTGCCACTTCCATGGGCTGCCACGTTGCCGTGAGCAGTCGAGTGCCTTAATAATCCCAAGAGCTATGCCAGCGGGGGCTTGGCCCCTGGCAGGTCTAACCGGATTGGTCGAAGGTGAACAATTAGACAATGAGCCGACCCTGGTCCTCCAAGTTGGGGGTTGGGCTTGAGGCCAATCACCCCATCCCGTGAAAAAACCACGATTGCGGAAACTGGATTTTCCCGCCCAATTCTCCAGCGGCAGAAGTGGAACCATGATGATGATCATTTATTGTAGATTCTATTACCTCTGCCTTCTAAATTTTGCTGTACAGTTACAAATGGCGTAATTACTTTGTGGTTCTAAAGGCGATTGTGTGTGTATGTAATAACCAATGGTGCAATCTCGATCGCAAAGTGACTTTGTTCACGGTTTAGTGAAGGTGTTGGCTTTTGATCAGTTGCCAGTTCCAATATAGTTGTATTCTTTGACGATGTTTTATCCAATCAGAGGACGCCGTACGTTTACTATATTCCATGTATTTTATTTTTTGTGCAGAGCACCGTACACCGATAGAAATCGAGCTGTTCGCACCTCAAGTGGAGGAAGAAGACATCGACGAAATGTTGGACGAGCAGCCGCAGCCAGAACTCTCATGACGTCATAGCGATGTGAAGATATAATGTGAATCTAAAATATAAACACATAACTAAAATCTGAACAATCTGTACAGTGGCCATTTTATATTTATTTCGAATCATTGGTTTGGGGCAGTCTGCACTAAACATTGATAGGTCTTGTTTCATCAAGTTTATATCCTAATATATGTGCCCTTTAATCGTGGCGCAATCATGTCGTATTTATACTGTAGTTTATGTGAGTATGTGAAAAGAAAATACTATATATATAGTTTGAACAAGATGAGAAGTCTCTTTTGTCTTCAGAACCATATTTTCCCCAACGCGTTTCTGCACTTAGGCCTTCTTCTTGGGGTTCTTACGATGGTTGAAGCTGATTTGGTCAAAAGTCGCTCCTATTTATAACTTTCTGTGTTAATTGATTAATTCGAAATTAATTGACTCTAATTCGTGTGACGCTACTAATGAACCAAATCAATTAGATAACTGAAAGAAAAGCTAAGAGTTATGACCGCCCTTTACACTGAAATGTTTCAAGGCAATATAATATGTACAAACTTCATAATAAAGGTCTCTCCTGCGCTCCCAAACGCTAGCCTATTCTCTTATTCAGTCCTGCGGGTTGTATACTCCTCAGTTTTCTCTGCCAGAATATTTCCCGTGATCTTAGAATTTCCTTCATATATTTATATATATATATGAAGGTTGTTGTTATAAAAGGGACCTTACGTAATAAGGGCCCTTTTGAAAAAAGCACCCTTCATCAGTAAACTCGATATGACAGACTAACGCCGGCGGTCTCAGTACAAGACAATAAAGCCAATCATGAGAAACAAATTTAACCCTGGGTTAACGTTGGTCCACTTTCGAGCAACTGCGCCCAGAACGGCATGCGACGACGACGGCAGAGAGCAAATCTGCGTGAGCGCAATCTCGTTCCCAGAGCCCGCGTTCTTTTTGGCCTGCGGCGAGGAACGAAGGGCTCTGGAAGATCTGCGGACTGCCTTATAAGGAATATCAATTGTCTCTGGGCCACTATAGCGGCGGTTTACGCATGCGCCGGCTCGTGCTTTATTCCAGAGCCCTTCGTTCTTCGCCGCAGGCCAAAAAGAACGCGTCCTCTGGCTCTGGGAACGAGATTGCCCTGGGGAAAGAAGCAACAGATTTGTAGTCTAATATAATTGCAACGGTTTGTATATTCTCTTAAAAGAACACATTTCCAGTTCGCCGTACATTTTGTAGTTACTAATGCCTAGCCACATCTTGCGAAATCACTCTTAAAATGCAGGAAATAACATTTGCGATTACCATGATATAACCTAATGTTTCAAAATTTGTGATGCATGCATTTCAAACGGAGAACATTCACCGCATAAGTTTTCGGTCAGGTTCCTTAAGTTTATTTTATCACCTTTAACTTTACTTGACAAATATCCATGCAAGCAAATAGCCTCTGTAACAATGTATATTGCAGATTTGCACAAATTTTTAGATATAAGATCCTCCTAACGGAAGTCCAGGAGGAGCACCGATAGTTTTTTCCTTTTCCTTTTCGGTTTTGCATTTCTATTTTGCAATCAGTTTGTTTTCGTCACGATATTTTACTTTCAACTCATCAGATAACTCTGAAAATAAACTCCCCAAACACTGGCACGTGTACATCAATGGTACATCCTTGCAAAAATAACCCACTCCAAGAGGACGTTTTCTTTGACAAGTTCTCACTTGACAATTTTTGATCAATTGTTGATTTGCTCGTGTGTAAAACAAAATGTGGCAAGTTTTTCCTTGTCAAGTCTTTTTGTTTAAAACCTAGCATGCTAGTTTTTGAACAAGGAGACTTGCCAAGGAAAAAGTTGCCAAGTAGCAAAATTTGCTCAACAAGAAAATTGACACGGCAAGGAACTGAGAAACAAGGAGACTTTGAAAAGGGAAAATTTGACACATTTTCCAGCTTTATACGCGGAAAATTACACATTGTATGGCCCTGAAAGCCTATCGCTTTCCAAACATGTACTTCCTCTCAGAATATATTAGTGTGCGGACTAGTTAAGATTTTTTTTTAGTTAAGATGATAATGTAAGCAGGCGGTGTGCTGCTATTGACCAGCTTTTGATCATCTCTTGAGAGCAGTCAGCTGTTGTGGACCGAATGAGACCTAACAAAATTAGCATACGCCATTCAAAACGCATTTCAGCTGGAGCAATATATTTGTTTTTGAACAAGAAGACTTGACAAGGAAACTCTTGCCACAGTTTGATATAGACACGGACAAATAGCCGAAAATTGCGGTTTTGTCTTCAAATACAACATACTATAATCTGTTCCAGATTTGTATAATGGTAAATCCTAAGTTTTGTGAACGATGACCGAATTAGCTTTTTCTACCGTTCCTGTGATTGGGGAGAGGGTCTGCTGGTATTTAAGAATGTCTAATCCATTCCGAAAATAAGCTCAGTCCGAAACTGAGTCCCAAGAAATTGCTTTGAAAAACTTAAGCCGATCGTGATTTATTTCCGGAATATTATGTTGGTGTATAACTCTCGCAATAAAACAATTTATGCTGATCCTGTTTTCAAAAGAAACTAGGACAAACAGAGGGTAGAAAACGGTGCTTTGGTGCTATTACGGCGGTGAATACTTAATTTCGTTTAGCTACCATAATGTTTTGGGGTGGGTGGGGGGGTTGATCGTCCTCTCCCCCCCCCCCCTCACCAAGGACATTTTATTTTGCCATTTGTAAACTGTAAATGCTATCAACTTGACACTTTCTGATTTTTCCCAAAATGTATAAGCGGACAATTTGATATGCCAATCATAACTGTAAATAATCCTCCGTTGCCATGACAACCTATTTTTTTCTAAAGAAATTATAAATTTAGCTTAGCAAATGCCAAATCTGTGTTTTATAATTAATTTCCAGTCAATTAAGGGAAATTTTGAGTCATCAAAAATCCAAGATGGCCGCCATGAAAAATAAGATGTTTGTTCCTATTACGGTGGGCTATATAGGACATCAGTGTAGTTTTTTCAATTTAATTTATTACTCGCATTTTTGCAACAACAATTCTAGTTGTACACATCGTCGATTTTCACTGCAAAAGTCCGAGTTGTAAAACTCCTTCTATTTACAACTCGGATTTTTCCAGTGAAAATCCGAGTTGTGAATTCAACGAGTTTTACAACTCGGATTTTTCCAGTGAAAATCCGAATTGTGAATTTGATGAAGTGTACAAGTAGATTTCTGTTGCAAAAATGCGAGTAATAAATTAAATTGAAAAAAAAATACACTGATGTCCTATATAGGCCACCTTACTCTATAGTGCGATTGGAGTCTTACTGTCTTCTCACGGTAGACATCTAATCAATCCTCTAAAACAGTATCTTTCTTCATATCATTATATTTATACGGGCATTTCATACAATAATAGATATTTCTAGTTTGTCTGCTATAAATGACCTGTTAGGAGACACCAGTTCTTACACGTCCCTTCACCTATTGTTTGCAGGGCGTTATCGTACTGTTGCCATCTGAAAGATAACAACATTCATTTTATGTAATTTGTACTATGACGTAATATATCAAAATTAATTTGTTCGGCGACTATCTCTGTTACTACATATAATATGCTATTTCAGCAAAACAATCCTATAAATTTTAGTAGAAATCTACTAGTGTTATATGTACAATGCTGCAATGTGATTGGTTCTCCTGCTCAGTGTATAATAATGATAAAACCCGAGTAGGAAGTAAACCAGACAAGTCGATTCAACATAGCTTCCCCTTGTCTAGCCCGCCTCATGCAAGCTTCTGTGCCAAGGCACCAAAAACCCTTGAGATGACCATATGAAGAACACCACAAATATTTTTTGTGCTTTACAATGCTGAGGAAAAGTACTTGCCAGCGAGCTATTACCATTACCATTACCATTACCGTTACCGTTACCGTTACCGTTACCGTTACCGTTACCGTTACCGTTGCCGTTGCCGTTGCCGTTACCGTTACCATTGGCGTTACCGTTGGCGTTACCATTACTGTTACGTTACCGTTACCGTTGCCGTTACGGTTACCGTTGCCTTTGCCTTTGCCATTGCTATTGCCATTGCCGTAAATAAAAATTTGCCGACACCATTACCGATAACTTTGCTATTATTAGTACTGTCGATATGGCTGCTGCTATCGTGATCGCTATCACTATCACTATTTTCACTGCTGCTATCGGTATCGCTACCACTATTTCTATCACTACCGAATGCTGTTCGCTGCTAGTTATAGACCGGCATTTGTCGGAAGATATGGACATCTGAAACCGGTTGCACTAAAGTTGTACGTCTGACCTTAATCCTCTCTCTGTCGTTGTGGCACAAAATTTCCTAATATATAACGTCAGACGTTAGACTAATTCCCGACGTCCAATGGGCCATGTTATATTTGTTTTTAGAACAAAACTTGGAACAAAAAGTTGTGGGCTCAGACGGGAATCGAACCCGCGGCCTCGCGCACCCAAAGCGCGAATCATACCACTAGACCACTGAGCCTCCACCTGAAAAGAAATTGGTAAGATATGTGGCCTCTAATAATAAAGATAGAACAAAGATTGACATTCATAATAATAAATATCATTTTAAAAAATGTTATTATTCACATTTTATTTGGCGTTGGTCCTCATTAGACGTGCATTTGACTGGTATATACTAACAGACGGTTTTGCTGACATTGTGAGGATCAAGAGATTCCTCTCAATTAACTTGTGTCTGTGTACAGTGGTTCCATTCAGTTGGGGCTCAGACGGGAATCGAACCCGTGGCCTTGCGCACCCAAAGCGCAAATCATACCACTAGACCACTGAGCCTCCACCTTATATAACAACGAAATTTGTAAGATATGTGGCCACTACTAATAAAGATACACTACATTACTGTACACAAACGTTAACTGCAGAATATGATATTTAAAGAAAGTATATTTTCAAAAGAAAATATCTTATCGCCAAACACAAATTAAGTTTGTCACATTTTATTTGCCGGAGATCCTCAATTGTGCAAATACCAACACACGATTTACTGGGTTTTTTGAGGATCAAGAGATTCCTCTCAATTAACTTGTGTTTGTGTACAGTGGTTCCGTGGTGTAATGGTTAGCACTTCAGACTCTGAATCTGGAGATCCGAGTTCAAGTCTCGGCGGGACCTTTGTTTTATTTTACTTTTGCTTTTCTTAATATCTTGAATTACATTATTGTTATGCTTTGGTGATTTTATATTAATACTAAAGTAAAACTGGTACTGTTTTAGCACTATTACCATTATCATTACCGTCACCATTACTATCAGTGTTACTGTCACCATTACCGATAACTTCGCTATTACTAGTACTGTCGATATGACTGCTGCTGTCGCGATCACTATCACTATCGCTATCTTCACTGCTGCTATCGGTATCGTTACCGCTATTGCTATCACTACCAAATGCTGTTCGAAACTAGTTACAGACGACAGTTGTCGATCGTATTCGACGCAACTTGAAAACTATGACAAAGGATGAAATGAACTTCTGTAATGCCGGCAAAACAACATGGGACAACAACGGTCTATGAACACTACAAATATTTCCGACCGAACCTGAATCAGATGAGCTTGGAATTGCGTGAAAGGAACAAACTGAAAATATGGATCCGTACTTGGTACATTCCACGAAGCAACTCATTTCATTACTGCTGACAACCGTCACGTACCAATCTTGCAGTAATTGTACAAAGATAACGAGCTTGTGCTTGTCTCGGCTTTCAGTTTCTGTGACACGTTAAACTAAAGCCCGAGGTTCAATGGGCCATGTTACGTTTGTTGTTCAAAAAAATTTGGAACAAAAAGTTAGGGCTCAGACGGGAATACAGACCACTGAGCCTCCACCTGACATAACAACGAAATTGGTAAGACGTGTGGCCACTGCCCTGGCTGGATCCCAGCCGTTTCCTGTTGGTGTCTCACCTGGAACGAGGCGATGGGGTCTGGAACGAGGCACGGGAGCCCCCTCTTTACTAACAGGAAACGGCTGGGATCGAGCCTGGCCACTGCCCACTAATATAGATATAACAATGACTAGCATTCAAGATAGAAAATCTAACCGCCCAGAAAATGATATTTAATGGAAAGATATTTAAGAAAATATCTTATCACCAACCAAGAATTATACTAGTCACATTTTCTTTGCCGTAGGTCCTCATTAGACATGCATTTAAAAGATAGATGCTAACAGAAGGTTTTACTGACATTTTACAGATCAAGAGATTCCTCTCAATTAACTTGTGTTTGTGTACAGTGGTTCCGTGGTGTAATGGTTAGCACTTCAGACTCTGAATCTGGAGATCCGAGTTCAAGTCTCGGCGGGACCTTTGTTTTATTTTACTTTTGCTTTTCTTAATATCTTGAATTACATTATTGTTATGCTTTGGTGATTTTATATTAATACTAAAGTAAAACTGGTACTGTTTTAGCACTATTACCATTATCATTACCGTCACCATTACTATCAGTGTTACTGTCACCATTACCGATAACTTCGCTATTACTAGTACTGTCGATATGACTGCTGCTGTCGCGATCACTATCACTATCGCTATCTTCACTGCTGCTATCGGTATCGTTACCGCTATTGCTATCACTACCAAATGCTGTTCGAAACTAGTTACAGACGACAGTTGTCGATCGTATTCGACGCAACTTGAAAACTATAACAAAGGATGAAATGAACTTCTGTAATGCCGGCAAAACAAAATGGAACAACGGCGGTCTATGAACACTACGAATATTTCTGACCCAACCTGAATCAGATGAGCTTGGAATTGTGTGAAAGGAACCATCTGAAAATATGGATCTGTACTTGGTACATTCCACGAAGCAACTCATTCCATTACTGCTGACCACCGTTACGTACCGATCTTTTAAAATAATAATAATAATAATAATAATATTTATTTATACCGCGCAAATGCAACGTACGTTTTCAAATGCGCCTTACAAGTAAGTGTACAAAGATAACGAGCTTGTGCTTGTCTCGGATTTTCTGTGACACGTTAAACTAACGCCCGAGGTTCAATGGGCCATGTTACGTTTGTTGTTAAAAATTGGAACAAAAAGTTAGGGCTCAGACGGGAATCGAACCCGTGGCCTCGCGCACCCAAAGCGCGAATCATACCACTAGACCACTGAGCCTCCACCTGATATAACTAAGAAATTAGAAAGACGTGTGGCCACTGCGTGCTAATATAGATACAACAATGACTGGCATTCATAATAGTAAAATCTAACCGCCCGGAAAATGATATTTAATGGAAAGATATTTAAGAAAATATCTCATCACCAACTAAAAAATTATACTAGTCACATTTTCTTTGCCATAGGTCTTCATTAGACGTGCATTTGACAGATAAATGCCAACAGGCGGTTTTACTGACATTTTACGGATCAAGAGATTCCTCTCAATTAACCTGTTTTTGTGTACGGTGGTTCCGTGGTGTAATGGTTAGCACTTCAGACTCTGAATCTGGAGATCCGAGTTCAAGTCTCGTCGGGACCTTTGTTTTATTTTACATTTTCTTTTCTTAATATCTTCAAGTACATATAGGTATAATTGTTATGACTACCACCATTACCATTACCATTACCATTACCATTACCATTACCATTACCATTACCATTACCATTACCATTACCATTACCATTACCATTACCGTTACCGTTACCGTTACCGTTACCGTTACCGTTACCGTTACCGTTACCGTTACCGTTACCGTTACCAATACCATTACCATTACCATTACCATTACCGTTACTATTACTTAAAGTTCGATTACCAGTAACTGGCCTTGGCAATGTCTATTTTACATTCGAGTTGCATAGCTTTTACAATTACCTGGAGGCGGAAGGTCTGAGCAAACGTGTCGAAGTTCCATATGCGCACAGTTTTATCCATTGAGCTGGAGAGCAGAAGGGGTTCTTTGGGGTGAACAACCAGGCTGGTTATGGCATCACAATGACCTAAAACATAGTGAACGAATGTCGCTTTCCTCTCAATATGTACTACTCAGTTACAATTAATGTACCTTTATTTGGATGGAAAAATAATCTTGTACACAGAGCACTGTACAAATGAGTCTGTATTCATTGTAATTAGCGGGAAATTGCGAATATGAAACTGGACTATTCTCAATTATTAAACGTTTCTCGAAATAAAGACGCATTACTCTATATTTAACTTTCGACACACTCGTCCAAAAAATTGTTTTGTATGCCCTGAGTGAGCCTCGAATCCACATCTCCTTGGCCGCTAGTTAGGCGCGCTATCACAGCACCATCAGGACTCACCATATGCGCAGGCAACATAGCGAGTTACCCACATGAGTTGGGGATCCCTGGACGCAGGTTTTGGTCTCGATAAGTAAATAAGATGTTGTTGCTGTTTGTTGTGAGTAATGTGATTTAAAATGTAGTTCAACTTACCTATAAATTTGTAAACAAATGGAAAATCCTTGATTGTTGTGCTCCACGCTTTTATCGCGCCATCTTTGGTTCCTGAGGACAAACCGTTTGCAATTTATACAAGATCATCTAAACTCTACAACAACTTGTACGACTTGTAAACGAAAGTGAACATTTCATAGCATTGTTTCAACTGTTGCTGTTGCTGTTGCTGTTGTTGTTGCTGTTGCTGTTGCTGTTGCTGTTGCTGTTGTTGTTGCTGTTGCTGTTGCTGTTGCTGTTGCTGTTGTTATTGTTATTGTTGTTGTCGTTATTGTTATTGTTATTATTGATGCTGCTATTGGAATTTTTATTATTGTTGTTGTTGTTGATTTTGATATTTTGTTATCTTTATGAATTATTATTCAGTATTATTATCATTATTGTTGTTGTTGATACAATTGTTGTTGTTGTTGTTGTTGTAGTCGTGGTGGTGGTCTAGCTATGTAAAGTGGCTAATCTACATTTCAACTTGGATATAAATGCGTGAGGCAAATAAC
>JANVCJ010080531.1:0-11351 GCA_026413505.1 Epizoanthus ramosus | reverse complement strand
GAGATAGTTTGCCTGCGGCTAGACACAGACTCAGTTGCGACTACTGACTATATACTATTGCAGTACCTTAAAATTCCAAATATTAGCCCTCCCGATTATTAGCCCTCCCGATTATAAACCCACCAAATGTTAAAAGCACAAAACCGTCCGATTCCATATATAAGCCCATGGGCTTATATCCAGTTTTTTGTAACGGAAACGGTATATACACTTTATATAAAACCTTATATAAAGCCGGATATAAAACACTATATCTGGCTAATTGCGTAACGAAAGTTTCCTCCCAAATATAAGCCCTTCAAAAAGGGGCTTTGAATATATTTGGAATTTTATGGTAACAGCAGGACGTTGTTATCATTGTCGTTTGTATTAAATTGTTCAGTTTTAGTCTGAGTGGATTAGCGTCTGACAAGAGAGATACCGAACTCACTGGATGAGATTTGTTTCTGAAAATGTATTAAATTGTTAAAACTTATTGGTAGACAGAATCACATAGCACTGAACCAGCCAAATTATAGTAGAAAATCACGTTAAATCACTGCTGGTAGGTACATCTGTACACTTTCATCAAGAACAATTACCACCAGCCATGCATACCTTAGTCTTGTGCCTGCACAGCAAATCGTAAAATATGTATATCACTGAAAAGATTGAGTCTTGCAATTTATTATCTCAGTCGAGATTGAACTACATATTTGGAACTGAAATTTTAAAAAAAATCTTTAGTTACTTCTTACTAACTTACTTACGCACACAATGGCCTACGTTCTACTCTTCATATGGAAACAGTAGACACAAAAAATGAACGGTCTCTGACATCCGCAGCTTCGACTAGATTAACAAATTTCATGGCATATGCCAATAAAAGTTTTTTTGCGAAGCCGTTGTAACAGTTCGAATTCCTCATTTGGACGGAGTGAACATGAACACTTGCCAGCAACATTTGAGGACAAAAACCACTCGATTTAGTAATTGAATATCAACGGAGACATCCAGACATAAATCACAAGCTATACAAAACAATATTAGTTCAACAAATTACAAGCTATAGAAAAGAATATTAGTTCAACAATAACCACCTTCATGGCCCATTCAGTCACTTTCACAGCACTTTGGCATCGCACTTTTGGTGCTCGCACAGTGAGCCACTTGTATGTTTTGCATAGGAACGTAAATGTATATTTGTACTGAAGTTGGATAATTTTGGCAAATGTCTTGCAATTTTAGAAATGCAAATGTCAACAATTGTCCCAAGCAGCATGCATGCTCGTGGACCCCTTAGCTAATTCCCTGGCTTCGGTGCTTCAAAAGTAAACCACTCATACCCCACTCAACCAAACCTTAACACCACCACTATTGTAACAGACTGACTTGTACTCCTGTTTCTGTATTTTTGTCCATCTGCCATCACCCCCAACACGGTCTTACATAGGGCTTCAAACGCTTCAACATGCCATAGACTAGATACTGAAACTCCATTTACACGCGCACAAAACATGGCACGGCACTCGAAAATACCGGCACGGTGCCAATAATTTTGAAGGCACGGTGCCGCTAATTAGTGCCGTGTAAACAGTGCCTTCCGATCGATTTTGGGGTGCCGTACCCAGAATTTTTACTGATGCCGAGCACACCTCCGGAGATGTGCTCGGCACCCGTACAAATTTGGGGCACGGCACCCCTAGAAAGACCGTTTACACGAGATAAATTACGGGTACCGTGCCAAGAAATATTATCGGCACCGTACCGGTATTTTGGAGTGCCGTGCCATGTTTTGTGCGCGTGTAAATGGGGTTTAAGACGCCATCTTTATACCATCATTTCTAGAAAAACTTGATGCACATTTTATCAATCAGGATTAGGACTGAGTGAACATGAACACTTGCCAGCAACCTTCTAGGAAAAAGCCACTCGATTTAGTATCTAGTATTGTCAGAAAGCAAAACAAAAAGAAAAAGAAACAACAAAAATGCAGTTACAGCAAAAAAACAATTCCGAAAAACATTGTATAATCCGAGATTCGAGTTATAAAAGATGTTATTACAAGGTGCTTCACAAGATATTTCGGTCCGTTTTATCGATAGCCATTGTAAGCTGTATTATGCTAGCTTATAAGAGCTGAACATTTGAAAACTCAATGATACGATTGGCACCTACATACAATACAAAATCGTACAGACAAAAATGTTGTTGGAAAAAACAAAAAACAAAAGAAAATAAAGTTGTTAGGGAAAGAGTACAAGCTCTTTAGTCGCTTTTACGCCCATGTTCAATTTTGGTTTCTTTATTTTGATGAAAAGCGACTCAAGGAAACAAAGTTGAGTAAAATTGTTGTTTTAAAGCTAAAATTAAGGTATTTATGTATGAGTCAAATCCAAGTGTGCCCATGCCCACCCCCCGGGCTGACCCTCGGGCATTTGACTTTTTTGAAAACATTTTGGGAAATGCCCCGCTATGGGGCCATTTCCTTTGTCAAATGCCCCTCCCCCAAGTGAAGCCGAAGATGTCAAATACCCCACCCCCGAGCAGTTCGATCTTGACTAGTTTTCAAGAAACAAATTGAATTTCGCACTTTCACATTTTATGATTTCAGGGCCTAAAAGCATGAAAATGGACTTGAAATACGGAAAAAACATAAAATTTAGGAAAGAAGGCTTTTTCAATGCTAGACAGTCTCAGTGTTCTAGGTTACACACCCACTAAATAGACAACTAATTAACAAACACACTATAATTTTATTCAACAACAATTCATCATCAGAACATTTTGTGTAAGATAATGCCTAACACGTTCCATGAAAGTTCCGAACAGTTTCATTTTGTGCGTGATATGTAAAGCATCATTTTATCAGAAACACTGTGTGCTACCAAAGTCAACGACTTTTTGCACTGTTGACACCAACAAAAATTCTGCTAAAAAGCATTTGGACGTTATCCTCTAAATTGTCTAAATTGACCAACCTCGTTCCCAGGGTGAGGTTGTAAATTAGCCATTTTCACGTTTCTGAGACACACTTAAAATCTAATTCTAATCGTGCGTAACATTGCTAAGAACCAGTGACGGTACAGCCTTCGGTACAAATTTCCATACATTCTTTCTTGGTAAGATTTACTAGAAGACTATGTACATTGTTACTTTATTATGATATTGTAGTTCTGTATGTTGTTGTATTTCAGGATTTGATCGCTTCAAGCAATAGCTTCTTTGTCTTACCGCATAGCTATGAGAAAATGAAAATGACAACAACAACAACAACAACAACAATATGTATACATGGTGTAAGTTAGTTATGTAAATTAATTGCGTAATTCCCCGGGGGTTGGGGATATGGATCAGTGTCAAATTCCCTGCCATATGCGGAACCACGTTGTGGCAAATGCCCGGGAGTTGCCCCGGGTGGGAGCACGCCAGAATTTGACTCATACATTAGTTGAGGACGGCATTCTGAATATGATATCCGTTCAGAGCAACTATATATCATCTAATTTGTAATTACTCAGTTTGACCAGTATACTATTGTTTACACTAACTACACTTTGGTTTGCCATTTATTGGTATTGGTATATCGAGAACAAATCCCTGAATTTTATTGTTTTAGCTGCATTGTGGAGGCAAACTGCTGGACATGAGGTGCAAGAAAGCAGCATGGTTCTGTTCATTTCCCGTCGTCAAGGAAACGACAACAACACTTGTGATTCTGTACACACCTCGTGTAAGACCTTAGCTCGAGCACTGTCATTCAGAGGACCATCACTCCATGTCTACATCGATGGAAGAGAAACACAACAGGATCCATACAGCTGTGAAGCTGGTCCCATTCTGGTCTACAACAATCAGATTACAATGGAAGGATTTAACACTCCAACATACATCGTCTGTAAGCTAGGTATTGTGTTTCATCCTTTTGAGCAAAGTGGCCTGGTTTCTTTGACAAGGCTTAACTTCGTCAACACAAGACTTGGCTTCAATGATCAATCGGTGTCCATATCACGATGCAGTTTCCTGAACCAAACAACTTCTATTGTCGTTCAAGTCCACATTTTTAGCATGAAAACTGCAATAGTAGCAATCACTGAGACACAGTTTCACAACATTTCAAGCTGCCTATTCGTGTCCGCAACTAACAGTATCTCTAATAGAACTGATAGTATAATCGTTCATATTCGAAATACCACATTCACTTCGATCGGCCTGACCGCATTGTACCTAGTTGTTGCATCCTCGCTGGACGTCTATTGCGATCGAGTGAATTTCTCTTACAACCATGCAGCATTTTTGGCTGTAAATGGGTTCCCTACGAAATCTAAAAGAAACATTTTGAAACGAACTGTTATCTTAAATTCAGTCTTTACGAATAACCGCGCCGACCCCACATTGATTGATGTCTGCTATGTAATGGCCTTCTCCAGTTTCTGCACCATTCGAATTGCAAACACTACCTTCAGTTCAAATAAGGGCAACGGTGTGACAGGTAAAGTTTATCGCCTACATGTTACCAATGTCACAATGAACAAAACAGATGGGAAAGCAATTATGGCTGCTCTAGAAATACGGGTAAAAACCAAAGTTGATATACAGAACAGCTATTTTGGTGAAAATGTTGCCAGTATCGATCTCAGTAATGTAGAATTTGGATCTAAAATCAGCATTACTAAAACACTGCAGGCTTCGGTTGTAATACTGAACACGGCGTTCCATGGATATTTATCTTCCTCTGGACCCAACATTGGATCAGGTATTAGTCTACAATTTATCACCGGGGAGCGTACACTGCATACTGGAAATGTTTCTGTGTTTCTCAGCAACATCAAAGCTGAAAGAACAATCAATACATTCCTTGCTTTATCAGTTGTAGGAAAATGCAGTATCTTCTTACAAGTAAATGGTTCTCTCTTTCACCACACTGGAACAGTGCAACGAACATTATATCCTGGGCTTTTCATCCAATCAACATCTGCATCATTGGAACATCAGCAAACAGTTTCGTTCCTAAACACGCGATTCGAAAACAACGTTGGAAGTTACTCTATCATTGATACAAATATGAACACCAGTTTCAAAAACTGCCATTTTGTAGACAACCACATCATGGACTTAGGAGGAATTTTAAAAGCATCGAGCGCGACTCTGCAAATATGCAACTCTACTTTCCTACAAATTAACAGGGCACTTCAGAGAGGCAAAAGTTCCAAAACACCAGTCGACGACACCATACTTTTGCTCAAAGACAGAGCATCATTGACAGTACAAAATTCTAGTTTCTGGTCAAATAAACCTTTAGATTTGTATCCTATTATCGATATCACAGACCTTGCCTATCTAAACGCTGACCAGGCAACAACTATCACGTGTTCCAAGGGGAGTGCACTGCAAATGGAGAAAAAGGAACAAGATACTGGGTATTTTGAGTATCTAAGATTTATCTGTAAAAGATGTCCTTCCAGTCAATACAGTTTGGAAAGAGGACATTGCAAAGGATTTAGCGCCAATAGGACATCATGGTGTCTGCCATGTCCTTACGGAGCAACATGTCAAGAAACTGTTAGAGCAAAGAACAACTTTTGGGGATGTATCGCATCTAAACATCCACCAACTCTTCAGTTCACCACTTGCCCTCACGAATACTGCCACAGGTCGCAAAATCAAACATCTTCAGACTATAACAGTTGCTATGGTAACAGAGCCGGTGTGCTGTGTGGTCAGTGTGCCAGTGGATACACCGAGGAACTGTTCACCAGCGAGTGTAGAGAGAAGAAGAACTGTCATGATTACTGGTTCTGGCCGCTTACAATCGGATACATCGTATTAATGGCCTCGTATCTTGTTTTCAAACCGCCTCTTATTCCTATGCTCTTGCGGCACATATTTTGGTTCAAGCGCCGCGAAGTAGACCAAGAACCGGAGGAACATGAAGGCCACAGTTCTGCTTATGTAAAGGTTATTTTTTATTTTTATCAAATAGCAGAAATTCTCATGTTCAGTACTTATATGGACCTTATAGACAAGTTTGACCTCATCGCCTCGGTTGTTGCTGTGTTCAATTTCCAACTAAAATTTTTCCACAACAAAATTGGATGCCCTTTTACAGGACTAACAGTGGTCAGCAAAGAGCTGTTTCTGACGCTGCAAGTATTTGCTACGATGTTTTGCCTTCTACCAATATTCGTAGTCCATCGATTAGTTAATAAACACAGAGGTCTCGATAAGCCATCCCCCAACTTGTACTTAGCAGTCGCCTTGGAAACACTGTTGCTTGGTTACGAAACACTAGCTGAAACGTCGTTGAAGTTGATTAGCTGTGTTCAGATTTGCAGCGATTGGCGACTGTTCTATGATGGAAACATTCAATGTTGGCAGTGGTGGCAGTACCTTATTGCTGCTTACGTTGTCATCTTCGTTGTACCTTTCATTATTGCGCTGTACTGGGGATGCTCAAAACTTTATCAGAACTGCATCTCCGTCAAGGAATTTCTGGGATCATGTGTCTTTCCGCTACCATTTCTGATATACTGGGTTGTACAACGTTTGAAAAAGACAGCCACAATTGAACACCAACCTGAAGATACCCTGGATATCAAAGAAGTTCTCTATCAACCGTTTCGTTCCCCCACAGAAGAAGACCCAGGTGCGCTTCACTGGGAAAGTGTGCTGATTGGTAGACGACTTGTCCTGTTAAGTTTCCACGCCCTTATCTCTGATCCAATGGCCAGACTGATTTGCATGGACTGCGTATGCGTTGCTATTGTTGTACATCATCTTATCAAGAAGCCCTACAGAGATATGAAAGTCAACATTTGTGAGGCAATATCACTCCTGGCGCTTGTTGTTATATCAACAATCAGTCTTGCGGAGGCTGTATCGATTTCGTTTGGCGTTGTACCTACCGGGCCCATTCTGACCCAGTTTAAAGCGCTACAGTGGGTGATAATCGTTATTCTGGGATTTCTGCCGGCAGCTTTCTGCACTCTTGTCGCATTTGTTGTCTTGTCGCAAAGCGTTAGAATGCTAATCATGGCAGGACGATGGTTGTGGACTGTGGGGAAGAGATTGGATTGTTCGTTCTGTAAATACGAATTAAGAGCGCGTTTCAGTAGAGCAAGGCCACTTGAGATATACGGTGTGGGTGAAGAAAGTGACGAGGAGTGGTCAGGAAACATTACATAATGCAATATTTGCTCTTGGATGTTTGGCCTTTTGTAACAATGTGGGTTTTAGATTGGACTACGAGTGCGTTTATTCGGATTTATTATTCCAGATCTGTATAGTATAATTATGCCACTTTTGTTTCAAAACATTTCCTCTGTTCTTGCGAAGACGCCAGAGCTCTGAAATCATAACTGGTTTAATTTAACATTTAGAAGTCGTACTCGTACTCGATGTAAGACCCGTTATTTTCATAATAATACACATGAAAAAAATTCTTAAATCTGATAGGCTGAGAGCAGTGCAGCTTTTAGTTAACACAGTGCAAAAAAAGGGGAAACAAAATGCAAATATCAAAAGTTGTCATCTGATATCTTTGTTCCACACGTGCCAGAGTAGAATGTAAAAACGCCCAATTACATCGGAAACGTGTTTCCGAGGGTTTCCGAAGTTTTCGGAGAATTTACGGACACTTCCGAAGATTTCCGAAAATTTTCAAAACTTGTTGGAAGATTGTTTTGAGCACTTTTCGACATTTTCGGAAGTTTGCCGAATACTTCCGAAGCTTTCCGAAGACATCCGACGATTTCCGAAGATTCCAAAAAATTTCAAAAATTGCTGGAAGGTCACTTTGAGCACTTTTGCGACATTTTTTCGAAGATTTTCGAAGATTTCCGAAGACTTCCGAATTTTTCAAAAATTTCCGAAACTTGTTGGAATGTTGGTTTTTATACTCTCCAGTGCTTTTCCCTATATGTTTTCCAAAGAATTCCCAATCGTTCAACGAAGGTGACATTAACCAATTGCGATACTGCCGGTAGCTGATCTACCAATAATTTTTCATTTAAAGGGTAATTATACGACTTTCCTCGTTCAATTTGGGATTTATTTGCATTCGTGTGTTTTTCAAAAAGCTCAAATTGCATTTGCCGTATGGACTCAAGCAATTATGATACTTTTTGAAAAGCCCACATGTGCAAATAAATAATCCCAAATTCAGCACTCGGAGTCGTATGATTACCTATACTAATGCCTGCTATACTAGCACAAGAATAGTATTAGAAGCAGTTTGCTCCAAAAATATTCTGTTCCAGTAGTATTTTTAAAAATAGATAAACCAGCCGTAAAATGGGAATCACTTGCTTAATTATTTTCTAGAAAAGCGAACCTTTGAATTGTGACAAACTTTTGCTAGTGGATCAAAATATGAAAAATACTATAAATTTGTCAAAGTTCAGGATCTAATTCCAAGTAGTCGCAAGGCAATGCAAGTTTCTGCAAGTCACTGCAAGCTGCACACCAAGCAAAGAATAAGTTAATTGAAAATATTATGCTGTTTGCCAACCTCAGCGGGAAACACTTATCACAGAAGTTGTGCAATCTGGAAACTTCAACAATAGCGCACTTTAGATTGGACTATGACTACGAGTACGAGTAGTACGAGTTTAAATTTCTAATTTAAGTTTTAGAAATCAATCACAACTTCTGTGACAAGTGTCTCCCGCTGAGGTTGACAGACAGCATAATATTTTCAACTTATTCTTTAATATTTTTCATAACAAAAATATTATTGATCTGAAATAACAAATATGAAAACCGGTACTCGTTATCTGGTCTAAAGGTCCGCAATAGCAGTTTCAATACAACTTTTGCAAATACCTTAAGGATTGAACAGAAATAATTTTATGTACATAGAAGTTGTTTTTATTGTATTTTTACTGTAATTTTGTCATTGTACAGGGGTGTACGCAGACCTTAGAGGATTTGTAGGATCGAGAGATCAAATGATTTTAGTTTTCTTTTTTTTTAATTCATTTTAATCATTGCTTCTCCTTTTACCTTTATGGTGTCAAAAGATGTAGGTCCGGGCCTACAAACCTATGGATTGCGTACGCAACTGTTAATTTTTATTAAAATAGTTTTGGCTCAGTTTAATACACTACCCCACAAGTTTGCGTGCAGACGGTTGTTATTTTATCGTTGACATACCGGAGGTGTAGACCGTTTTCTGTGTGCAGGCTACAGGTTTTGAAATTTTACCCGAATTGTATTGTATTGTACTGTACTGTGTGACGGCGGACATCTTGGATTGAAGGTGCACCCGTTTTAATTGGCCAGTCTCGGTCACGCGATAAATTCGGTCAAGGGGTGTTCAACCCAAGAAGGCGGTTGCACCAGGATGCATCTCTGAAAAGGTCTTTTGGCTTGTACATATTATGGTGTTGCCGGTTGAGAGATCGTCCGGGGTAGTGTTGTAGTCCTGAGCACTGTTGTTGGTGTTGGTTGATGTTTCGGCAACCTGTGCGGAAGCCGTTATCTGCAACCGCATTGACTCACCTGGGTTCAAACCTTTTGCTTTTTCACACAGGGCCGTAGCTAGGGTAGGAGCCTCCCCACCCTCCCAATAATTTTGACCGGTTGATATTGAATTATCTAGTTATTGTTTTATGTGAGCAAATTTTGGGCTAAATTGTCTAAAAATGCAGGGAAATACATCTCAAAGAATGTAAATTTCAAACATTTTACCCCCTTAGAAAATTGAAAACCAAACATTGCTTGTATATGTCATTGTCCGCGAGACATCTGCCCCCCACCCAAAAAAATGTTTGTCCAGCTGCGGCCCTGCATCAGTTTAGGCCAGTCGGCTGTTTGCAGCTTTTGACGAAAAGGTTGGCATCTACAATAGGCAAAGTGTAATACGCGGTTCTCAATGCATGATGGGAGCTTATGGAATGCGCCAGTGGAAAATGTTTAATTAAATCATTGGTAAAAATATTTTGTAAATATACTTTTATGGTTTATTCTGCATGTCTTGGAGGCAGTACAAGACGTAAAAAGTAAATTAATAAATATCATTACCTCGACGAACAGTCTGTTGCACTCAATATTTGCGCAGAACAACTGGGAGAGCTATATACCAGAAATGCAATATTTCAGATTTGACTCAAACAAAGGTTTCAAAACCATTATGTAACAAACGAAGGAAACTGACAAACAAACATGGTATTAATAGCAAATTTTGCACTTGGCGTGTGGTATTGTGCTTTCCCTATATACCTATTGTGAATCCCGAATTTCAACTTCTTTCTGAAACAGCTGTATTCTGTTTTGCATATGCTCTGCTTTTGAAGGTCGGCGAAGCAGGCGGCTGGCAAAAATACGTATTCCTCTAAGGCCTGTTTCAAACAGTCGAATTTCTGTCGCGTCGAATACACCATTTTTCTAATGCAAAATTTAGCTAGATCCAGTCCTTCGTGGGGGCTAAAAGTCCTTACTCGGTCACATTTTGGCTCATTAATTCAACAAAAACATCGTATTTAGCCCCCACGAAGGACTGGATCTAGTGAAGTTTTGCATTAGAAAAATGGTGCATTAAGACGCAACGCAGATGCAACTTTACTTCTCTCTTTAATATCTAGATGTTAACTGTTGATTACTAATATATTTAACAGTAACCTGCCCATGCAAAACGTATCATAAAAAGCAGTTTGCTTCATCTCTAGAAACATAATCTCATTTTTTATTTTGTTATTGCTAAAATTTTAATTATTTGTTTTTAACCCTAGAAAGCTGGGGCCTTCTAGAGTAACACGAATGCTCGGGGGATGGGGGAAGTGGGGGGCGGTCATTTGGACTCCCATCCTCTACTTTCAATATGTCTGGTCTGTTTCTCCTGAAATTTGCCGTATGTATTGAGCAGAGTTTAATGTTTCAATTGAGTGTAGTCACTAGATTCTGCGGTTACCATATCCAAACAAATGACGTCACCTTTTAAAAACATGTTTGCCATTACCATTTTGCGTTTTTGCAAAATTTCTTTTTTGTAGTCACATCAACTAAAATACGTTCACTAAGCAATATGATTATGATAAATGCAAAATAAGCTGTAAATGTTGCTGTTAGAGTCTGAAAAGCTTGTTTATAAATGGAAAACATGGAAATTGCTGCTTTTTTGAAAAACTTGATATTTGTACTAACATTAAGAATAAATTTCGAAAATCCAAATGGAGGTTGTAAATTCAAATAAACGTCAAAAAAAGGTGTTTACTAATAGATAATAGCTACTAGAAAGCTTTTGGGGAAGTCTTAAAAAACGACTGCACAAAAGTTAATAACAATTCGCATGGGGTCAATAATAATAATAATAATAATAATAATAATAATAATAATAATAATAATAACAAGTATTGATGTTGCTGGAAAACAGC
>JANVCJ010080520.1:0-11351 GCA_026413505.1 Epizoanthus ramosus | reverse complement strand
GTCAGATTTCACTCATTTATCACGATTTTCTAAACTACTACTACTACTACTACTGCCACTACTACTACTACTACTACTATGTGTGGGTAGTTTTTATTCCACAAAATACAGTACAATTTGAGTAATAAACTTTGAAAATAAACTCTGTTAAGACAGTGCAAATACCTTAATAAAATTTAATGTTTTAAATTAGAAATGCAGATAATATTTTTAGTTGACATGTGTGAGATCAGAAAACACAGTAATACAAGTCATATAATTTTAAAATATGTACAGTTAATTGCACATCAAGCAAAAATCTACAAAAAAGATGTAACATTGAATGAATCATACCATCAGGGTAGTGTTTCAGAACCTTGTTAAGATCTGTTCGGTCCAACAACAGAACAACCGATGGAATTGCAGCTCGAACAGAAGCTGTTCTCGGCAAGTTGTACATCAGGCTCACCTGTTGGATTAATTAAGTAACAAAAGTCAGTTCCATGATTAATTGTACTTGTTACATTAATAACAAATAATTACAACGACAACAATAATAATTATTATTATTATTACAATAATTATTATTATTTTTTCTAATATACCTTTGTAATTACTTTTTAAACCTGCATGTATTGAAATAATAGTTATAATTGTTACATTTTTAATTATAAGATTTTCCCAGTAATATAGAAAGAATAATAATTATTATTATTATTACAATTATTATAATTATTATTATTAATATAATTATCATAAATGCCGATAATCATAATACTATTTTTACCATCTCATAAATGATCCAGTGTCACTATTATTTTGTCCAGTGCACTAAATTACAAAGTTTTACATAAAAACACTATAGCTAACGTAGGTGCTTCCATTGGTTCCATTATTTTTTAAATATTTTGGCAATTTTATATTAATATTTGACTAGGTAGCAACCAAATACCAAATGTTCAGGATAAGGAGAGTTGATGCAGCAAAGGAGAGTTGACACATGGCTTGCATTCCTTTTCAAGATTTACCATGGACAGATACCAGTTGATGCCAGAAAATACCTCAGACATCCAACTCGAAGAACCCGGCACTCACACAGCAACAGCTTCATCCCTCTATCTACCAGTACCTCCTCTCACCGTCTCTCATTCTACCCCTGAACAATCACTCAGTGGAACAGCCTGCCTCAGTCTTTTTCTGAGAACACCAACTTAACTAATTTCAAACAGTCCATTTCCTCATTCAATCACAGTCCTGTAAACTAGAAATCTGTATTTTGCAATTTTTGGTATCCTTTTTGTTTTTGTTTTGTATTATTTAGCTGACCCCATGCCATCAATCTTTGGCCTCGAAGGGTAGGTGTTAATGGTAACTAAAAAAATTTGCTAATGGCATATATAGCACCACCGAATGATACCAGACTGGTGAGCCAGGGTCAGGTAATGTCCAGAATTGTATCCATGGTGGTATGGTTCTGTAACAAGGGTGGTCAAAACTGATACACTCACTCACTCACTCACTCACTTGCTCGCTCGCTCCTCCATTTCTGCCAGTTGGCTACCATAACAGATTACTGATCTTGTTAATCCAGAAAATCCTCTCGGGACATCATAGGCACTTAGCCTCTAACATTCAAGCATCCAATACAGAGCACTCCTTTGGTGTCAGGAGATTACTTGTCAGTCTGGAAATGCCCTGTTAATCCCCATACATGTAGACCATATTCATAATGCCGGATACAAACATGGAAGTGAGGCTGGACAGTCTAATCAGGAGTAGAATGTCACTAAAAAACGAAAATGAGGTGTAGATACTGTCAAAATCTGTGAATAATTATATAATTAGAAATTGCTATATTCACAGATTTTGTTATTATCTGCACCACTCCTGATTAGACTGTCCATCATCACTCCTACCACTGGCTTTCTCAATTTGTAATCTTATGCAGTTCATTTGTTTATAATGGCCATTTCACAATCTTTAGATTAAAACCTTTTACATTATTCAAACAGTTTATAATTTGCTTCATTGATTGGGTGCTATGTGTTTTCATTTACTTCAGCTAAGAATTCCTGAAAATAACATGCTTACCTCTCCAAAGATCCGACCTTCATTTAGAGTTGCTATCACTGTCTGGTCATCCTTTTCTGATAAAATCTGTAAAGTAAAATTAATTAGTAATAGAAAGCAGTCATAAGAATGACAAAAACAGTGTTCGCCCTTAACTTTTTAACTTTTTAGTTACTAGTCTACAATCTACAAATCTGAATACAATACACATATTACTGAACACTGTAATAAATACAATACACATATTACTGCACACTGTAATAAATACAATACACATATTACTGCACACTGTAATAAATAAAAAGAAAATTTCAAAGTTTTACTGCAACATTTGCACACTTTACACTGAAATAAATAATTTATAATAATAATAATTTTAATTAATAATAATAATAAGAAGAAGAAGAATAACAAACTCTAAGACACTTTACATAGAATAAAACTATAGTGTCTTAGAATAATAATAATATAAACATGAGGTACAGAATTTCTGTTTTTTTCATGCATGAAACATTCAGCAGTGAGTGACATAAAAGTACCTCTGCTCTGCCCCTGTGAATGTAGAACATGTGGTGGCCAATTTCTCCCTTGTTGGCAATGATCTGTCCTGGCAGGTAGAATATTGGGTCAATAACAAGCGACAACATCCTCATGAATCCAGAACCAACATTGTGGAACAGTGGAGCCTGCCAGAGAAAAGGTAAATTGGATTTCAGTTTGTCCAGTCCTGCCCAATTACCGAAAGCAAAACAGATACAAAACAACCCCTATTCACCACTTCTTCACTACCCTTTCACTGCCTACATGTATACCCCTACATATCCACCCACTCACCGTCTACCTACCTACCTACCTAACCTACCTACCTACATACATACATACCTCCTAAAAGTATCTATAGATAGTTTTAAAAAATTATCTTAAAAACACAGATTCATAATCATCTTAATAACTGAGTGGGGCAGATCTGTATGGGAGAACGTTTTGCCCAAGGTCTTGGCTGTACAGACTGAGAGAAATACTAAGGGCAAATATTCTCCCATTCAGATCTAGACCAACCAAACAAGCTAGGTTATTAAGATTACATCATTTGACTTTTCTCTTGCTTATGACATGTTTGCAAAACAAACAAAATTTTGAGTTTCCTGTCCACAAGCCCATATAGCGAGAGGTCTATACATGTACATGAGTAAAATACAGACCTAGCTTTCAGCCAATCACAATGCAGGAATTTAGTTATAGACCTGGGAATCCACCTTGCCACATAATAAATACTAACAATTTATAAATACTATACAATATATTTAAAATACATGTCAAACTCTGATTGCCCAAACAGCAAAATACTGTAACTTATACCTTTTCCAATACTTTTCTGTTGACACTCAGAGACAGTTCGGCTTGGAAGGTAACTGGAAGATCATTAAACATTCCACTGCCATTATCACCATTGTTGTGAGTCCACTATGGAATAATATTATTATTAATGTTAAGCGACAGTTATCTCTGCTGACACAGAAATCTAAACTTGGGGAAGGTTGCTTAATATAGCAAACATATCCATGTAATATCTTTCAAACACTGATAATCCTGCTAATTGGAACGATCAGCAAATTAATGAAATCATAGAATACTTGGAAAACTAAGATAACTAAACAAAACATGTTTGTCGTGCACCAGTACTTATACAATTAGGAGCCAATAACATGAGGTGGGATGTTCAGGTTAGCTGGGACAACTCAGTTTGGTGGGCCGTGTTTCAGCAAAGATTTACACCACTGGAACAATTAAGCCAATTCAAGGGAGGACCTCGCAGGAAATGTTATCATAGCTGAAATGTGGCATCTGCACATGAGAGATGAGGTAACCACTGCCCTCTCACTGGCATGGCTATTTAGCTGGACTGGCCCAGGGGCCTGGCTGATCTTGTAATTACATGGAAAAATCTTGGGATCTCAGCTTCACACTGGCTAGCCCAGTTGTCATGTAATCTCGCCCCCAATTTTTAGTGTGCATAGGGGAAATGCTGGGATCTCGGTAAATCGAGTATCCTGGCTAGCAGTACTACAAATTGTGGAATTTCTTCTTGTAGCACACAGCTAATAAAATACCTTAAGAAAATGTTAGATTCTGACATATAGGTTGACACCTACACAGTCCCATCTACATGCCTATTGGATACAGTTGACAGTTGATGCGCATTACATCTTCAACCCAGAGCATTATTAACACTATATTCTCTCTACACTATCAGTATGAATTGTGTCATATAAAATTCTCAGTTTTGTACTGTAGTGCATTATTTTAATCAATGTCAAATTAATGTGGCTGTTGCCAAACACACACTTACCAGATATTCATAGTAGTCAATGACACTCCTGCAAACCTTTTCTTCAATTCCAGCTTCTGTCTGTAAAATATTAACTCAATGTTAGCGACAGGAGCAATGCACACATTATAGGAAGTGGGTTTGTTGACCAGCTGTGAGGCCAGTAGATTAGATCACTCCTTATGATTTTGTGGATTCAAATTCCTGATATTCCCTCGAGTCCCAATAAAACACACAGCAATATTTGTGGTGACGGGTTCTAGGCCCACATATTTTTTATTGCTTACAACAGCAATTCTACAAGTCACACAGGTAGAAAAATTAACTACCAACTTCTACTTTCACTAGAAGTTTATCAAAAAAGAAGTTCCAGAAAGAAAACAAAACAGTTTTACTAAACGACCTAAATAAAAATCATTATGATACTGAAATCCCCCGAACTTTTCAATTAAGTCTCTCTTATGCCATATATGTGATATTGACTCCCTTCTTTCTATTCTTTAATGCAATTTCTATATACCAATGTAGTATAAAAATGTAATGTTCTTTGTTTTTCTTCTTTCTTCTTTCACAACTCCATGTTAAAATAATTTATATTACTAATTATATATATTTACGAACTAGATTAATTAAATGCTCCAAATCCTGATATTTATATTTGTAAATTCGACCTCCCTAGATTAGCTGAAGCTACATGCAGGTTGAACATGTTTGTATATTTGTATTACTCATTCAATAAATTATACGTCTTATACTAACGTTTTATACATGAGCCAGAACCACAATGAACTGACTCCAGTCTTCTGGCACTTATATAATATCCATAATTACCATAAACACAAAGAATCATACAAAGAACAATTACTGTACATAAACATTTTGAGCTCTCGTACATATTGAGGAACATATTTCTCTCTCCATTCCCAATTTATTGTCATTCATTGTCCACATCAAGAGAAATCCATTTATATCATATACACATAATTATACTATGTTTTCAGCTTAAACAGGATGTTCCTGTATACAATGTACATAAAAGAGCCAGGCCAGGCCAATGTTCAACACATTCAGTTGTTATTCAACCTCTGTCACAACTCCACAATGTGTGTTGCTCTGCTCGAGTGCAGTGCACCCCAACATATTATATCAAGCCAAATTCAAACCAAACTCATAGCAAGCCCTCAAGTACACCATTAACGCTTATGGAAATTTCTTTCTGTTCACCTTTCTCTCACTTATTGAAATTTTAGCCCATGAAATTTAATATTTTAACATAAGAGAACTGAATCACTCGCGTGCTTGTCCACTGCCTAATAGATGTAATTCGAATTTCAAATTTTGAGTTGCAAGGTAAGAAAGGCTAAATCCCTTTTATACTGGAACTTCTTGTTTAAGACGAATTCTCAACCTTCTGATGTTGCTAAAAGTTGTTCCAATATGAACTAACAAGTGGCAGTGCCAAGTAAATTGTTTAAAGGGCTTTTGTAAAATAGAATAGTGACAAGTTTTAGGGTGAGCTAGTGTATTCTGTAAAATTGTAAAATTATAGTATTTTCTTCTCACAGAATGATGCATTATATAGTAACTGCAGCCTGCAGAATTCTTGGTATATTCTAACTGTCACTGAATGTTGCAAATGCATATAGTTTGTCCAGTAACTTTCAGAAGCAAACTTTGGATTGAAAAAGGGGTTTGTTTGCTCCTGGACCCCGGCCCTTAGTGCTCATGATCATCACTCATGGAACTGCATTTCCTGGGATCAAAACAATGGCCAGTGCTATCCTGCATGCCAATGGCTTGTCACATAAAGTACCAAATTTCCAAAAATCGCTACACTCGTTTTAGAAATGGTTCAAAATTCTGCATGAAATAATACCCTGTTCTAGAATAAAACCCTACAATTCATACCATGTTTGGCATCTCATACCCATACAGCGAATTTAGGGGAGTACCCCCCCCCCCAGGGTCTTCACTGTGAATTCACTGAAACTATATTCTTTATGTTGGGTTATAAATAAATAAATAAATAAATAAAGTTCTTTCTGGCTTTGAGTAGACCCATGAAATGATATTCTGCTCTTGGCTTAGAGATGGCCCTCAATATTAAAGTCTTGGTTTCCCTCAAATGTTTGCTTCTCGGGCCACTACCTCTAAATTTCTGATCATCTCTAACTAGGCCACAGACAGAATGTCATCTGATAGACCAGTCGGATCGCCAAAAGGGTTTTATTTGCAAGTGGTATTACATTGACAAGCCTCTTACCAGGTGTTTCTTGATCACTTGAAGTCGATGTTCATAACGGGCTTGTTTAGCATCTGAGTTTGTTAGCATGGATGCCATTCCGCCAAGGATAAGACCAAAAAACAGCGTAATACCAACCAACATGGCCACTACTGCAAATCCCTTCTCGCCGGTGTTAGTGCTGTGGATGTCTCCATAGCTACAAAAACATGTAAGATATGTGTACTATAATCAACAGCAAAACAGTCCCAGTTACAGCTGGTTGACAGTCTAGTTTTAAAAATGTTGCAGTACGGAGTAAGTGCTTTAATAATTTAAAAATGGAAACAGAACCTAGAGATTTTGTTTCTCGACAAAAGGAACTGTTTTGCAGTCTAGAACTGTTACAGTACATGTACAAGACAGTATTGTTATAGAATGCAAGACTTCATCAATTGGCTCTTATAGTGAGTGTATTAACTGTCACTACATTAATTCACAAGGTCTTGTATAGATTTGATGCAAGTTCCAATAATCATGATAAAGTTATTTCTAATTTAGAATGCAACTTAGTTGTCTTCCAATGCATTTCTCTTCTGATTTATACTACACATTACCTAGGGCACTTTCCATTTGTCGTAACTAGCTGGCCCAAGAAAATGAAATGGAGCAATTTACGGAACTGGATTAGGCCAGTTCCACTTCTGGAGTAGAAGTACTGAACAGTTCGCCCGTTGTGGTACGAAGTTGTTGTACAAATATAGGGTGATAAACTGCCTGGCCAGACTGGCTGGACCCGACAAATGGAAAGCACCCTTAGAATAGAAAACTTCGGAATTTTCCATTTCATGGTGAAACCGACCATTTCTCAAATGAAAGGTGACAATATTGTAAATGATTCTGGCCAGACTCTTCCAGCTTATGGTTTAGAGCAGATCAGGCAAGGAACTTTAGTAAACCAGATCTCTTGGGCAGCCAGATCCAACAAATGAAAAGTACTTTTAATGTACCAAATTGGTGTACATACCCAGTTGAGGTTGCCGTAGCTGTAGCCCAGTATAATGACATGACATATTTCTCCCTTGTGGTGGCATAGTCAAGCCCTGTATCATGACAATTACATAAATAATTCATTAAATATAATAATTATAATAATTATCCTTTTTTAAAAATATTGCTAAAGAAATTTCAATATTCAAACTTATTATACAACCCCAAATCTTTGCCAATTGACAAAAGTAACAAGATATTTTAACAATGGTTAATATAAATGGCTTTACAAATTTATTTTATATCTGGAGTAAGTGTCCTGTAACAACGCTGATGCATGTAAAATTTGTGACTCGCTTCTCTGGAATAATGATCTTTTGAGTGGGATCTGTCAGATTTGGGAACAAGTTACTGATGGTTTTAACTTTTGTGTAGTTTCAAAGCAACTGTGATACGGACCATGGTTAGTAAGGATACACTTTTCAAATAGGTTCTAAAAACTCTTTCACATATGGATGAAGAGTTGTTGGGATGCAGGTTTGAGTTTGGGTTTAGAAGTACTTAATATCAAGAATAAAGCATTTACATCTGTTGTAAATCTGAATCTGAATCTGACTGTTACTGCGCTAAAACACCCTGCTGGGTTCTAACTGCGCAGGAAAGTCATGGACACTAGTCATGATAATGGCTGATAGATAACAGTTTCTCAAAGTTCACATTGCTAGTTAGGAAAGAATTAAATGAGTTAACTGATGCAGCATTTCTAGCTTGGTCAGGAAGATTATTCCATTATGGAATCAAACGTAGTAGAAATGATGATCTGTAGCAGTTTTTGTTTGCTCTGATGTTCCTGAAACAGTTCTGGCTGTTCCAAACAGTTCTGGCTGTTTGTTCTCCTGGTTGGGCATTCTTTGCCCAGCAATCGTGTAAAATTGGCGTCAGTAAGACCATGGACTACTTTGTGGATGAATATGAGTTGACTTATGGCTCGACGTTTTTGATCATTCGCATAACACTGGACTTCAGGCTATAATCTCCTGTAATGAATCATGCTGCTCTGCATTGGACTTTCAATGTCATGATCACATGTATCATATTACTACATTAGATATAATTTAATTACTATAATTATATAAACATGTGAATAACAATAATACTTAAAGCAAACAAATTATAAACATTTATTTAGTATAAAACATTGATACCTGTTCCAAGTTCTGTTACCCAAGAATGATCTGAACACATCTTGACATCTGAAGCTTCATTTGGACATGCCAGTGAGAACCACACACACGATGTAAAGTGCAACATAATACTTCCCAGTGCCGCATACTTGAACATGCGCACAAGAGCAGTGCTGATCCCAAGTTCATTTTCCCTGACATCTGAAATGTAATTACAAAGACAGCAGCTACAATTAATAGTCATCAATTGCAACCCAGTACTGAAGGGGGTACAGTGGAATATGCACCGCTCCCCTCCCTCCACGGGACATAAAGATCCACCTAAAGGGTCAGCAAATCACTAAAAAATGCAAAATATAATAATCGTCTATATCCTGATGATTTTATGTTCTTTTGTTCCATTACATCTGAGAGCCACGCATTCATCAGTACCCCATTACTGTCAAGTGCCACCCACACAGCAAGGAAAATTCAAAATTAGCCTCTGAGCCCGGCAGTCTGAGGCTGAGGTAAGGTCGGTCAGGCTAAAGTTTGTTTGACGCAGGTTTGACGACCATGTTCACTGTTCATAACTGTTCCGTTAAATAGCGTCGAAAACCTTGAACTTAGAGTTGGAAAAGAACAAAACACCACAACTGAAAATACTAAAAAGCACGCAAGTTGAAGTGTTTGCTTTGCATTCAAGAAAATTATTGAGTAATGAGCTTGACGGTTGACCCCAAATCAACCTGTCATGTCGCTGGATGTTCTGACTTGATTTCGTCGTTTTAATATTCATACAGACAAATGACAGAATCACAAATGACAAATCATAAAGCTTATTATGCAAACTTGCATTAAACATAACAATTGATCCATTAAAAGTCAATAAAATACCTCTTAAATTCCTTGCTTCTCGCCACCTTCCTCCTGTCCTCGGCGCACGCTTCTTTTGCGCGTAATCAACAATCGATTTTTGATCGTATGAACTTCGCGCCACGACTTCTGACCCGAAACCAGGCCCCATTTTGAATAAAGATCGCGCGGTAACCGATACAACAAAATTTCATATGTATGTCGATTTTAAAAATATAAATTTAATTTATTTTATTTTCTAAAAAAGAACTTTCTTGGTCGTTAACGGTCATAACGGAATTCATTGCCCCTGGATATTGATGGATCTCTCAAAGACAAACTGGCATGAACATAACGATGTTTTGTATTGGAGTGCCTCTAAGAAAATATTTTTTTTTGAGCAGATGCGGAAAATATTTCCAAAATGCAGAAGGTACGTAGATTAAATAGTTAAGGTTTAATGGAAGAGCAAAAATGTATCGGGTTTTAATATCTGCCAATTCTGCTCAGTCATTGGCATTGCACATTATTCCCTCAATCTTTGAAAGCCTCGTGCCAGTTACTATCACATCGGTGTGCAAAAAGTGAGCATTTTTATGTCTTACAAATTGTCTACATTATGAGAAGCAGCATTGTGATACAAATACATATCATTATATGTTTTAATATAGTATAAAATTAAATTAGACTTGTACTTAGAGTGCTACTACTAAATTACTACTGCTGCTGCTGCTGTTACTACTACGATTGCTATTGCTACACTACTGAAACTACTGTACTACTAAAAATAATAATTACACACTTACTGAAAAATTGCAATAGTCGGTGGACTCTTAAAAGTCGGTTGAGTCTTAACAAGCTCAAGACCTCATGCCACTTCAGTGATGATTTTGTGATGACCAGAAAAACCTCCAAAGGTATAAGGGTGAGAAGATCTATTACGAAAAGTCCCTTCAAATACCGCTTGCGAATCTGTTTCTGGTCCGTGATGAGTGTCCCTTTGTCGTAGAACGCAAGAAAGAACTGCAAACACACATCAATGAGAAAGATTGTATCCATTACATAGACAAGAACCCATAAACCGATGATCTGTGAGTTGAAACTTGCTTGAAATGGAACCAACAAACAGGTTAGAAATACAGCTACAGCGTTCAAAGTTTCCCACCAGCGGTACGCCCTTGAACGTGGTTTGATCAGAAACGCGTCTGAGTTACCTATCGTCTCGTGCGCCACGGACATACCGCGGAAAGTTACTTGAACTGAATTGGTCACAGATGACATTTTTAAAGAAAAAAAGAACAGAAATGTACGCCCTTTCGAAATTTTAGCCCATCGCAGTCCAGGATATAGAGTGAAGTTCTTAAAGTTTCTATAGCGACCGCGCTTGTGACGCAATTGATTAAGTCAGATGTATACCGCGCGCTAGACTTGAGTCAGGTAAGCACTTAATTGTAAAGAATAAATAATAATAATAATAATAATAATAACAACAAATAATAATAATAAGTTTAATATTTATATTGTGCAAAATACATATAGATATGATCTAATGCGCATTACAAATTTAAAAACCGTTAACAGTATAAACTTAATCCCCACAGAAATAATTTACAGCAATTAGGCTCTAAAGTGTTATATAAAATACAATACAATAGTATAAATATAAATGTAATATATATATAGGCTAAAAATATTTGAATTAATAAAACCAAAACGTTTTCGACCGTAGGGTCATCATCAGTGG
>JANVCJ010080509.1:0-11351 GCA_026413505.1 Epizoanthus ramosus | reverse complement strand
CCGAAAAGCTGCATATGCACCTGCTAGGTTCTAATGTCTATATTGAATAATATGGACGTTTACAAGTATTAAAGATTTATCCGATAGCTCTTTTGTCCCAATTATTGCTGGTGTTTAGATATAAGGTACAAAAAAAATTAATTCCAATGAATTTTTGCAAAACTAGATTGTAAATATTGTCCATAAATGTAATTAATGTTGTGAGAACTCTGCAATTTCGACTTCATTGAATTTATTGAAGGCTGTGAACCATTGATATAAAGTTGGGAACCTTTGCGTCCACATTACAAAGGCACATCACAGACTTGTTTGTTTTTATATTGTTGTTGTCATCATGAATTTCTACTGACCAGATATTACACACTGGTGTGAATTCCCATGCACCTCGCTTTCCTGACAACATTTGACTGCCTTCGGAGAACCCGTCCAAATATGATAATTTCCCACATCAGTATTATAACAACAACGGAGTACATGTAAGCGATAGTCATACACTGACAAGCTGTAATTAATGCAGATTTATTTGCTTGTTACACTATGTTGTTAATGTCAATGGGAAAAACAGAAAATTATTATAAATACAACATTATTACTACATTTTTATCCAAATGAACAGAGAAGTTTAAACATGTTTGTTTGTTTTTCATGTACTCTGTTGTTATTATAATACTGAACAGATGTGTTTTCAAAGTTGGTTGGTATCATTAGTGAAAAATCTGATGGAGCCACCTTAATTGGACCATTTTGAGTGCTCCACAGTCCAGCTACAGTACTGACCAGATGTAACCTAACGTTGTCCCACACGATGGAACACCGTGACCCAAGGGTTCTGTTTGCGGGACTACGGGATATGGGATCTTGTCCCCTTGCAATAAAACAATTTCTTCAACTCACATGGACCTGCGGGTCAAATATCAATGTTGTTCTTGTTGTCCCGTGAAAGCACAGGACACTTTAAATTGAACAATAAAAAGTTATACAGCATACATGTAATGTGTATCAACATATACAAATACACACATACAATGTACATGTATATACATACATTTTCCTGTGTATAAGTCGATCCCGTGTATAAGTCGACCCCTATTTTTGAGGGCAAAAACAACAATTTTTCCAAATTCCTGTGTCTAAATTGTTGTGCTGCATAGACTTGAGTTTGACCACATTTCGTCCCAGTCATGCACAAGTTCCTCATTGACTCCAAACTCTCGACTTGCAGCCAAATTGCATGATTTCTCTGCAAACTCAAAGCTTACACTGTGCAGTATATTTGTGCTGCGCGCTTGCTCTTCAAATCAATGTTTTTTGCACAACTGAAAACTGAACTAAACTTCTAATTTCTTTCACTTGTAGTATTTTTACTGTACATGTACATGTTTTCTGCATGATGACCTTCAGTAAAATTTGGGATTGAAAACCCAAATGAGTGTACATCCAAGGAAACTAGTAGGATCGAAAATCAACCAATCAGCATCGAGGTGCATGTGTCCAGCACGTGATTTATTGCTTTAATACACTAACATAAAATCACTAAGAGCATTAAAAACACTATATAGTGTTGTTTTTCTGCATATTATTTCGGTAAAAGTGGGTCTCAAATCAAAACTTGCTTCTTGTTACCGGTGTTCAAGTCAAGGTCGATTTTTTAGGTCAATTTTTAAGTCTAAAAGTGTCGACTTAATATGGTATGTATAATTATATATATAAATACATAAATGCATTATTTTTTTATAAAATACATGACTGTATATATATGCTGTTTATATTCTTATACTTTAGATTTTTAAAACTAAATACAGTCGGCAGTTTGTTTACACAATTGTAAACATGGTTTACACAATAATATCCTGGCTTAGAACAATACTCACAGTTAGCTGCTCATCCTTCAACATTTCAGGCATATCAAATTTGCGACCTTCTTTGGGGAAATAAATAAAGTTCATCTGATCCCTTTCGTCCCATGATGCTGAACGGAGTTTGCCACTGGCTTCTCTGACCACAATTCTCCTTGACTGAAGGGTAAGAAAAGCAACTTTATGTTCATTTATTGCAATGTACATGTACAAGGACTGGCATCTATTGGGCAGGATTACAAAACTGAACTACTTTTCAGTTTTTAATTTCATACCGTAGAACTGGATTTTGAGGCTTGGATCAAGGGGTAGGGATTTGACATTAGGGAAGCAACCAGGATGGCAACAACGACGGCGACGGCAGCTGAAACTCTGCCTTCTCGTTTTCTCTTCCCCTTTGTGTATCGTCCATTTGTTTTTATTGTTCTTTGTGTGAAGAAGGGCGAATTATGGAAAGTAGAAACCCTGGTCTTTAAGCCCAACCAATAACAAGATATTTTCTATTTCCACGTTCACATTGCCTACAGAACTTCAAAACTTGACTTTTCACGTTGTATTTCTGAAGACGACGGTGAACACCTGGTGAACTTGATGCATTCCGACGTGGAGTTGGTTGTATTCTGTAATTAAACCCTTTGTTCTCTGCCGTCGCTGTCGCCGTTGCCGTCCTCGTTGCTTAAAGTCCCTAATAACAATAATATACATACGAAACGTGTACAAGAAGATGAGTACTGGCCCCCTGTAATAACCATTGGGGCTAGACTGGCCAGCTGGCCATTAACATTTATACTTATATTTTAATATTCTGAGTCACCAAGGCCAACGTTGGTTGCTATAGCAATCACTTGTGTCTACCCATTTCCCATTTCCGCAGGGAAAATTAATAATTATAACCATTTATGCCAAAACTGCATACAGCACACCCGCGTGCAACAACAAATGGCTTTCTAAATATTTTCATAATATGGGATAAGTCTGTCATACTGGAAAAGTAGAGAAATAAAGAATTGATCTTTTGAAAATCACGAAAATTAAATTTCACACAATTTCAAAACTGAAGTTTGTTATCGCGAAAATGTCATATGTACATAGCAGGAATGTCAGGCACACGAGTTCCATTCACTGATTATGTATCAGTCTATAGTGAAAAGACTTTGCAGCAACTTACAAGTAAATTGTCGTAAAACTGTCGTTCATTCCTGAACAGAAGGCTTGCAGGCTGACCAATCGCATTGCTTTTCTGCTGCTGTGCCAAGTCGTTCGTGGTTTGCCGCTGTTCACCCGAGTCATTTGGTTGCTTCTCAAGGAACACACTGGCGCTTTCTCCTGTATAAATAAAATTAGATCATAGTTGAACATGGTTCATACAAGAACTCAAGAACTCGTAAAAGAACTCAAGGACTTTTAAAGCGGCTATGTCACGGTAATGCGCATGCTCTCTAGTCATGACAGGAACAAAGCCTTCACAGTCAAGAAACACAAGTTGTAAGCTCATCAGGATGACAATACATGGTTAAATGGTTATATAGTGTAAAAACCGAAAGTTTTTAAATACAAGAAACACAATTTTGACAGCGAATAAACTTAACTTATTTAATGTCTAGCCTGGACCGAAATTAAATTAAGAGTTTGTAATCCGTTTTAATCTTCCCCAATTACAACCATCCACATTCCTTTATGACATATCATCATCTCTTTTGTGTTTTTCTACCACGGTAACCTGTTATTTTTAGATTTCCTGTGATTTATGGAGAATTTCGTACATCGTAAACATGCCTTGTAATAGCCGTGACATAGCCCCTTTAAGGACTTTTCAACTAGGATAGGCGCCGGTTTCAAATTCTCTACTATTGGGTACATTACAACAAACTAATACCAACCCAGAACTGGACTCGTCAAAAGATTAATGTCCATTGGTCTGTGATGTGCAATCTTGTCCTGTGGAGTGGCATCTGGGCTGGCATGGAAGCTATGTATATCGACAGCATGTAGAGATGAGGTGATCGTGTGGCTGGGGTCATCGTCCACAAACAAAGTTCGATTCGCCAGGTCTGCATCAGCGTCCATCTCCTCACTCGGGTTTGAAAAACACGTTTGGGTTCGTACTGGCGGAAGTTTTCCATTTGTTTTCTCTTTTCCAGCCACTGTTGGCACTTTTCCAACATCTGGACCACTGCAAAATTGAACATGTGAATTAAGAATGAAGCCAATTTTGTGGTAATTACTCTGAAACTTTAGAACATCTTTTCTGGGAATGCTTTTTGGTAAACAAGATATGGGAATAATTTAAAGAGCATGTGAGAACTTATATCAACTTGAATATTGAGATATCCATTGAAAATGTAATGCTAGGAATGAGTCAGACCTCTGCAATATGGGCAAATTAGCAAATTATATTGGCTAAATATTACATCTATGTTTGCAGATGTAGGGAAGTAAAACCAACTCTCTCAGGCATAATTTCATACATCAAAATTTCTTGCAAACAACTGAGAGACCCAAAACTTAAACCTTTCTGTATACTAGTACAAAAACTATAATTAGTTATTTTAATTCTTGTAATCGCGGGAGCAAAAAACGAATGAAATAAATATATATTAAAAAAAAGGCAACCTCTGAAATATGCAATATGCATTGGTGATGCTATGGAAGAACTATACAAATTCAATGTTTAACATGTACAAGTTCCTTATCTAAATTCGTGCAGTTTCTACAGTTACTCTTCAAGAGAATCTTAAAAGAATTAAAAAAAATAAGAAACCTTAAAATAATTATTAAAAGAATCAGCTCAACAAATGAGAAATGCTTTGTGTTTGCATATAGAATATTCACAAGGGTCAACGTACTTCAAACAACTGTATGCATTACATCACAGATGGAGTATCATGAAAGTCACAATTGTTAGAATGTGAAATTCTGTTATACTTTGAATTTCCTGTACCCTAGCATCTTGAAAAGTATCGTTGTAGTGCCAGGCGCTACGCTCATTCACTGTCATATTTCACGAGTGGGGGCCCAGCACTGGAACCACAAAATGGCACATTGCAAGATACTGGCACGCGGGGGAAATATGAAGCAAGAAATAGTCAAACTAAATCACTTGGTGTATGCTCTTTTAACTTAATAATCAATGTTAAACTGCCAATCCGGACTAATGCAATATTAAAGGTTTCTTGAGAGCAGTGGTGATTTTCACGCCGAGTTTCGCTTTAACATACATTTAGGTATCGCAATGGCAAAAGATAAGCTGTCCAAACAAAGTGGCTTGCCTACCTCCAAGCTTGCGGTCTTCCCCTGTCTGGTGTAGACTTGATGGGTGACGTAGCAGCAGATACCTTGCCTGGCATACCCACAGGGGTCCCAAACATGAGACTTGCTCCAGTGTTAGTACATGCTGACACCTTAGTCACCACGCTAGATAAGAAACTGTCCTGGCTACTTTGCTCACCAACGGATACTGGAGTACATGGAGGTGTAAGAACACTAACAGGGGGAGGGCTGGGAACATTTTGCTGCTGTAGCAACAGTTGGATCTAAAGAACAAGCAAAGATTATGATTACTAATATAGTACACGTTATTGCGCATGTCAGGACCAATGATAACAGAAAACGACCTAATCAAAAATGGCTTTATAGCAGAGTGCATGATATTTTTTTCAAATTTCATATTTTATTTGAATTGGAGTTTCTAAGTTGTTACAAAGAATGACCAGTTGCAACAAAGTACTTTGTGAGAGGGTAATATAGGCCAATATACCCTTAAAACGGAGCACTGACAGAGCGAGGGGGTAAAGTGCGCACCGTCCGGCGGCTTCCATTAATATCAGCCTTAACAGCTGACGGAAGTACCGACGTGAAATAAAGTTACTACTTTATGTTCAGAGGTTTTAAATACATCTTTATGTTCAGAGGTTTTAAATACATCTTGGCATGTGCAATAGAGGCGACTTCGCTTGACTGTTCAAAGCTTATTGTCCAACGATCAATGTCATTGCACTGCGTTGTCAAATGATTACATGTGATGAAGCACTCCTTGTTTTTGATACATTAATTCTATAATAACCTGAATATCCAAAGATGAAGTTAAGTAAGTAAGTTAGTAAGTAAGGAAGGAAGGAATACAATTACCTGTTCCTGCAACTGTTTCAGTTGCATCTCCTGTTTCATCAGCAACTCATATGGATCTGGGCGATATGTCTCTCCAACAAGTCCTGGGCCCCCACTATTCTGACCTGCTTCTGTGCGTTTAGAACGACTACTGCTAGAGTTGTTTTGTTCTACATTCCCACCCTTAAATGGACCATGGTCTAGTGCAGAGGGTCTGTCATCACTTCTGTCAGCATCGAACATCTTAGTCTGACTGTTATGATGCAAATCGGTTCGCGTTTCAGGCAAACTTCCTGATTCATCTTCAAGTGAATGAGCCATCTGTGGTGCTACATTTGTACCAGGATTGGTTACAAGATTCACATCTCCTGGCATTTCAGTGCTTCTTTCTTGCACATCTCTTGTTCTGCAAACTTTTTTTCCAATATCTCCATTATGCCGATCCGCGCTCCCGTGGTACATCTCTTTACCAACTTTACCTGGGATAGGTTTCTTTTCAAGCTGCTGTTGTAGCTTCCTTGAGTCCACGTCAACAGCTGGCTCTCGTAAACACCTATCTTGTGTAGAGATAGCAGAGTTGTGATCTATAGAGGTGAATCCACTGTCATTCTGACTTTGCTGATGCGGCAACACCAATGCCCCATCATGTGGAACCTGTGGATTCTGATTATAACGTTCCCTGTCAGTACTTGTTCTTCTAAGATTCCTTCCATCTTTTTCCTTAGCTGTATCAACATACTGCTTCCGTGGATTGGTTCTTCTTGGAAGGTACGAGTTTCTAGACTTTATTTGTTGTTCATGTGACAGGTTTTGTTCCTGAACTAAAACAGGTTGAACATTTCTTGGATGACTGTCATCATGATCAGCTGAATAAATCATTCCACGCCCCTTACCAATTTGCAATTGTTCATGGTCTGCCATTTGCCAACTCGCGCTACCCTTCTTTTGACTATCTTTGCCTTGTTCTTTGTTTGATAGACGTCTGTTAACCAGTCCCCGCCCTTGCATTTGTTGGTGGTCTGACATTTGTCGATTTGCAGTATCTTGCTTTTGGTTAAGATTGCCTGTTTTTCGTTTGCCAACAATCTGTCTTTTATCTTTTTGGGGTAAGCCTTGTTCTTGCCTTGCCTTGGGAAGGCTGTGGCTTCCAGGCTTAACAGCAGTTTGCTTATTGTTAGGATTAAAGATGGCTTTAAGAGGTTCTCTACTGGTGGGTAACTGAGGATCTGACATCACTATCACTTGCTTTGCACTGTTCCTTCCCTGTGGCAACTGAGATTGTGTATGGCTAGGAGGAAGAAACCCGCTGTCATTTTCCTGTCCAGAAGGGAACTGTGGATTGCCAGGATTTCGTTTTGACAGTTTTCTGCCATTGCGAGAAAAAGCAGCACCAGGTAAATTATCACTGCCCTGACTCTCTTCTGGTTGATTTTGTGGAGAATCCTCGAAACTGAAGCACAGTGAAACCTCTGGTACTGATGGCAATACGAATGGAACCTGTAGTGTGGAACAAGACAAGAAGGTCTTGCTAGATACATTCAGGTGATCAATTGATCAGGATTGATACTGTACCAATAACCAGAACACCTGAATATGGTACATATATCAAGTAATTTCATCGATTTCAATTTATGTTGAGATTTAGACAGATGTTCAGAAATAGTGGATGCTACAAGAACGATGGAAGAAAGACCCCTATTCTATTAAAGAAATCAGAACTCGTTAGTCATAATAATGAGCTATTTCAGGAACTATTGAAAACACATCAAAGAGAAATTATAAAGAAATTTTGGCTGAGAACAAAACAATCTATAACAAAAAGTTAATAAAGAAAGGTACATTTGAATATTGAAATAAAAACAATTTTGAACGGAAACCCGTTGATTAAGCAGGTTCGTCACGGTTCAGTGCATTTTCAATGGGGTTATTCTTACTAGTAATTTGTTCCATTGGTCAGCACTGATCACATTGTTATAATGTGCTTCGACACCATTTTTAAACAAGCCATCTGATGAAGTAGTAAGAAAGTCTGTCAACTTGGCTTATCAGAGTCCGCACTTCATTCTGGTTTCTGTAGCATGCAGTGACTGAGAGCATTACCACTCCTCCATGGATGGGATGCTAGCCCACTTCAGGGTTACCCCTCCCTCTAGTATTTTGTCCGGGTTGTCCCCAAACAATTTGCCAGATACCCATTTATACTCCTGGGTGAAGAGAAGTATTGAGGGAATAAATGTCTTTTCCAATCAATCATCAGCTGGGATCGAACCCTCAACCTTTTGGTCTTGTGTGCAACACGTTAACCACAAGGCCACCGCATCTCCCACATCTGATTAAGTAGTGCATCAGTTGGAAAACACAGATTTATTACAGACAGTATGATTTCACACCAAGTTACTCGTATTTCATTTAATAATTATATTTAGCATATAACTTGCAGTAGCAGTAGTAGTAGTAGTAGCAGCAGCAATAGTAGTAGTACTAGTAATTATAGTAGAACCCACAGGTGTTATGGCTTATATGGTTACAGATTCAATTAGGAACTCTGGTGTGCCAATCTTAGGTTGATCACTGTTTACCTGACTGTGCTGTGGATGAGGAGATGGAGAGGGTCTAGGGATGGGATCTTCATCAACAGTCTCTTTGTCCACTAATGTTGCTGCTGAACGTCCACTGTGCTCCTTTGTTGCCGTGATGAGCCTGTTGGAACGCAATAAACTCTTCAGTTGGAGACAAAATGCACAGCACTATCTACTATTTCTCATAGGAAACGCTAGTACAACTAGATCTGGTGACCTTAAGAAACTAGTTTCGTCTTACATGTACGACCTCGTCAGTTCGTTGCCATCTTGCTTGCTTACTTGGCGAATATATTCTCGGTTTTCTCGTTTTACACTGTTTTTGTCGAGAAATGAGTGTAAAGACTCTAAAAGTATCTGGGTATTTAGGGTAGATGTCATGGATCGTTTTTTCGGCGTGTTGTTTGATTGTTAAGTCAATGTTTCATTTTTTTTTGCTTTCAGTTTCAACAATTTCTATAATTTTAGTTTATTCTTGGCATATGACCCCGCACCTTACTCAGTGGCGGACAATTTAATCAAGCAAAACTTGTGATGTTACCGTTCATTTTCCTTCATCCAACTGTCGAATGCCTCAGAAAAACAAGCTCTGCTTTCACCATCAGGTGCTGGAAGCAAATCAAAACATATCGGTTCCATTGATCTTGATCCAGACTTCTGCAAGACGAACAACAACAAAATTTGTATACCGATCATGTTATTTCCACAGCAAAATGCAAGTCAACTAAAGTGATTACCTTGTTAGCGGCCAGCATGTACGTAAAGCACACGTAACAGTACAACATGTTTGAGGTATTCTGACAAATAATCACTTCCAACTCAGACATCTTTACAACAACTTGAGGGATATCTCCATAACAACAGGAAACAGCGGGGATTTGTACAGGGTTGGGTAATTCACCAAGATAGTTCGTACTTACAGCATCAAGATGGAGATTGTCATAACAGGAATGAAGCTCAAATAGATCATCGCTTGACTGATCCTAAATGTGTGGAGCATCCACGAAATGTCAGTCTAGTTATATAATAATAATAATAATAATAATAATAATAATAATAATAATAATAATAATGATAATAATAATAATAATTACATTACCCAGACGGCATATCCACAGAGTGGCTCTTCATCCCCTGGGGGACCAACGGCTTAACGTCCCTGTCCACGGACGGTGTAGCGAAGGAGGGTCGTACAAATACAACATATACTTATAGTTTATTTTGTTGGAGCTAAAATTACATTGAAATAACAAGTGTGAATGACTCTTTACTTCAGCCAGGGAATCCCTTCAGCATTTAAAAGTAGTAAATGCTGGTATCAATAGGAGGCCTGCTTATCCTAAACACGTATTACTGGATATTTCAAAGTTACTCTTAGCTGAATATCAAATTCAAGGACATAACAGTCATGTCCAGTTTTGCAGAAATATTAACTATAACTTCTTTAAATTTGCTAGACTACTTAAGAGGTAGCTGGCAGAATAGCTCTGCAGATTTTCTTCCGTTTTCTTTTTCTTAAAGCACCTTAAAAGACCATGGCAACAAGTGAAACCCCGATATATCCAAGTACCAAGGAGACAGTATTCTTTAATCAGCTGTTTGTTACAGTGAACGGAATTGATGCGAGAAGATTTTGCAATGATTTCAGTAAAGCTTCGAATCTTAATTAAGCATTTTCAGGTAGGATATTTTTCCCTTATTTAGAACATTTGCAAGTAACTCACCTGCGATGGAACACACTCCCAGAAGTCCGGTGTACTTTGTGCTGGGGAGTAGTGAAGGACAAGAAATCCACTATCTGGAACAGTTACCCTGATCAAAATTTTATATAATTAATATAATATATATTAAGTAGAATATAATGGTATATATTATAAGATCTTTCTTATAAGAGCGTTTTTAGTTAATAGCCCATATCACCGTTAATATGTGTAGGATATGCCCATAAACCTACAAACCACTGGAAAGCGTATGAAATTCTCTAAATGACTGTCATTTAGTTTGGCAAAATCGTTTTTGTGAGTGAACATTTTCGCGAGCGCTGTTCCCGGAAACCTACCAAATTCCAAGTCCGTCGGATTTCACTGCTATCAATTGTTACTGACCTTGTTACTAATTGCTTTGCACACTGACAATCTTTTCTGAAATAGTTGTAATCTGAAGCACAAGGAAGAACGCTTGTATAGCATCTGTTTTGAAAGTCTTATAGTTTTCATACCAAAACATACAACTAGAATTATAACGTTAGTCTAAATTTAATACATGTATGTCAACTCAGACATTGGTTACTAACACAGCTACATGTAGATCACATTCATTTATCAAATCATTACCTTTCCTGAATGGCTGTACTGTGAAGGTACCTCAAGCAGCATGCCCAGACATACGGGTGGTGCATATTAAAAACTCCACTAACCCATCTGCAGACAGTAGGGTGTAAAAAATTGCCCTATTTCACTATTATGTCAATAATTACATGTAGTTCAGATAATTCTACAAACTCAAGAAAATGATGCTCAAGCTGCAATTTTCTGCCTATGGGAAAGAAAACCCGCCTTCCCATTTTCAGAACCAAGTTTGTAACTTTAGGTCCTTTGATTTTGGACTATGTCTGTTGGATTACATGTGGAATTAAGGTCATTCCATCCAAATAGAGCCTGCACTCAGATTTTGGCGAAAGTTTGACCATGTGTAATTAAATATATGTAAACCCCAAAAATGAAATAAAAAAGGGGGGTCCCCAGGCTAATTATTGAGATAGGGGGGAACACAAGTACCCCTTCTGGGGCTATAGTTGTGTTAATGTAAG
>JANVCJ010080508.1:0-19718 GCA_026413505.1 Epizoanthus ramosus | reverse complement strand
AATTCTGGGTACGGCACCCCAAAATCTTTCGGAAGGCACTGTTTACACGGCACTAATTAGCGGCACCGTGCCTTAAACCGTACCCAGAATTTTTGCTGGTGCCGAGCACACCTCCGGAGATGTGCTCGGCACCTGTACAAATTTGGGCACGGCACCCCTAGAAACACCACTTACACGAGATAAATTACGGGTACCGTGCCGAGAAATATCATCGACGCCGTGCCGGTATTTTGGAGTACCGTGCCATGTTTTGTGCGCGTGTAAATGGGGTTACAATGTAACAGTCACTGAAAAATTTAAAAGGTAGCCGAAATTGCTGTAATCAGTTTTCAGTCATCTTTATCGAGGAAAGGTGCATTGCAAAAAGTAAATAAATAATAATAATAGTTATAAGGAAATTTAAAAAAATAAGCCAAACTAGATGACCAAATTTATATTATGGATGCACGAATTGGTGATCCTGCAACTAACTTCACTTGTTCTGTTTTTAATTTGGGATTATTTTTATCATATTGATGATATTTGGTTTACTTGTCACGTGTAGGAGGCAGGATTATAGATTATTCTGTACTATAATTAAGCTACACCCTTGGCCCTTTTTATATACTTCGCTTGTGATGTTGAATCATAGTCGGATGTACTTATATAGATAGAAACGGAAACCTCTTGACTTTTGAACTGGTAATGGTAATGGCAGGGGTATTATTATAGCGCGCTATTAACTTGCCGACGAACACATTTCTTGTCTCTGTCGTCAAACTACATCCCACGTTCTCTTTAGGTGTCCAGGAAATATGTTTAACATTGTGCGATCTTTTAGGAAGCTCATACTTATGTCTATCAACAAACCTATATTGTACAAATGCTTTTGTAGATGCGTTAAGTTATACTCTTAAATGTTTTCTTCTTGAACTGAAAGTAAATGGTTTTGGAGGAACATAGGTACGTATGGTTCATCTTCCCATCCGCTCTCCCCTCCCTTCCCTCTCCCTGCAGCTATTTTTAACCGGATTATTCTTATGTTACTGGACAACCATGACTACTAAATAATCACAAAGGTGGTTCATTGCACTGTCATATTTAGTGCAGGGACAGATCCCGCAGAAATTTTGGAAAGGGGGGGGGGCTTACCCCAAATTCTAGAAAGGAGGGAGGGTATCTGTGCTCAAAAAGAGTTTTTTTCAGTGTTCAGTTTTCTTATAAAATGTTTGCAAAATTGCCGACGAAAGGACGGGGGGCCGGGGGGGGAGGATCGGGCTCCTGTAGTGCACTTGGGTTGTGAGTTGCCGTGTAATTCCATTGGTAGTCACTGTGTCAAGGCAAACTTTTCTTTTCAATGATTGGCTGCTCGGAAAGCCATTCAAGTTCAACAGCTGCACAATATAATGTACAGTGGCTCTATTTTGTGATCGGTAAAGATCGTCTGTGTGTCATTGTGGCTACACTCGTACTTTAGAACAGACCACCGTCACATGAAATTCGCTTTTTAAAGCACCCACAGAGACCAATGTTTTCGTGAGTCAAACAGTCAACGAAACATGAGTCATGAGTAAACTTACAAGCGCTTTCTGCTTCCTAACGCTAACCCTAACCCTTAGGGTTAGAAGCAAAAGCCTGCTGAAAAACCACAAACTGGACCTATGCCTGATGACTCATTGACTCTCATAACTCATAAAACAGCTAGTTTGTTGAAACAAGGCGAAATACAAACAAACAAACAGACTGGTCGAAATAGCCGCGCTGTTAATAATGATCATAATAGAATGTCTTAGTGATGATTTTGGTTATATATGATTACGATGATTATGATTTATTAATGCAGTTGATATAATAATTGCAGAGACATGCAACAGAGTTTACAGGAATTGAAGAGTTCGCATTTTTTTTGTTTTATATTCTATACTGCCCCATTTCTTTATAGTAAAGTCTTCCTCGGCGTGAGAGGTGCATGTAAGCAATGTATTTCTCTATGTTACTTTTTTTCTTAAGTGAAATAAATTATTAATATAATTATTATTACTTCCAGTTGGCAGTTTCAGATTCACAAATTCGACTACATTTAGAAAACGGGTGACTTACGTTTACAGATTCTCCTGTGCGTAATGTCCTTGGATGGGTCTTTGAAATATCCCTCCCTGCAGTAATGGCAGTAACGGCCGGCAGTATTATGTCTACAGTTGATACAAATACCACCGCTTGTCCCCCCTGACAGCTTGAACAGCTCCATGTTGAATACGCAGACTCTGGCATGCAGGTTGCAGTTACACGCTGTCAGGAATAAAATATAATATAATATAATACAAAATATAATACAAAAATTAGAAATAATTGATCAGTAACTTTTCAGTTCAACTTTATTTCACATAGATATATAAATTTACAAAATTTTAGAGGCTGGGGTATAAGCTTGTACAAATGGTACAAACAACACAACATGAGATTATTGGAAAATAAGTTTACATTTTATATAGTAAAATACAACTGAAAACAAACCCTATATACTGCGATAAATATTCGATTCTTGTAGTTTTGTAGTTTGGTCAAATTATTTTTATGGTGTAAGTGACTTCAAGCTAAATATCAGTATCCGATTTTAGGATAGACTCTACTGCATTCGTATCTAGGGTTAAGCAATGCTTAAAAATATCAACAACACTTTCACACAATTTTGATATTCAGCTTAGTGAAATCTTACTTTGCACTTCCCTCAGTGAAGTACCGGGTGTGTGTGTGTGTGTGTGTGTGTGTGTGTGTGTGTGTGTGTATTTTGATGTATGTATCATTGTATGTATGTCATTGGTCAGCTAAAAATTGATATTGTATAATGCTTTCGGTTCGATCTCTGATTCTATATTGCGCATTTGAACAAATTCACATGGAAAATGCGCAATATAAATGCAATATCATTATCATTTTCACCGGTTTCCAGTGAGATACTTGTCATTATCAACTTTTTGTCCTTTAGTTGATCAATCTCAGTATGACTCCGTATGTGTGTATATATGAATGTGACGGAATGTACATCTGTACTATTAAAAGTGTTTGCATTACTAAGTGAATGTCAATGTGAGCAACCGTGTTTGGAATTATTCTTGAAATCATAAGAAAATGTAATAATTAGAATGAGAGCTATGTGGTCAACATATCCATAAATTGTCAGGGAGTGCCACCTCTTTTAATTCTCTGTATTACCTCCGGGCAAGGTCAAGGTTTTAAAAATACGTGAGATCGTGAACGTTTGCTCGCAAATCAGCTCAAATCATAGGATTAGGAAGGCGACTGGATACGGCGGTTTACGGGCAATAAATAACAAACTACATAAACACATGCAATCGGTATTTTATCCATATCATGTGGAAGTATTTCAATCCACATACTAAATGCACATGGTCGCAATTACAAAACAAATTCTCTTGGAAATTTAGCGGCTTGTGAGGTATTTACAACTGTCGAGTGTGTGTCATTAAAAGTATAGAGCTTTCAAACAACTGGGATAATCACATGGAATACAAAACGCCTAAATTAGTATTATTGTATGTTACAACAAACGCATTGAAAGAAAGCATCATGAGTGACCAGATTAAAGCCGGATTAAAAGAACTGGTCAAGTACTTTATTGTAGGAAAACCACGGAGTTGCAAAGTGAATTAGCTATAGAACTATCGCTTCATTCTGAACACTGTAAGTGTAAATACCTTCACGAACACTCCCTAGTAGCTTTTCACATCACGGAATAATCTCGATAGCAGTAATGTGAAGGTGTTGAAGTAAAAAGTGATAAATATGGCAAAACTCGGCTGGTTGTTAAAGTTCCGAAAATAGAAACCGTTGCAATAAATGGAATTCTGTGAATGGTCCAAAATTATTACATTTGCGATTTACGATAACCAAGATTGAGAAAGGAGTCTTGTTAGCAGAGACTTCAATCGGTTATCGCTTTCCTAATCAGGGACGAAAAGTGTTAACATCGGTTAGGTTCAAATAGATTAGCTTTAAGGTAACTTTTGAAATGAAGGTCATAAACAAATTGTTCACTAAAATAAGAATCTAAAAAGGCTTTCCCAAATTAATTGTCTTCCGTCACTATTCGCACTGTCTTGGTGCAAGTTGTTCAGTAAAGCTATCATCGCTTGGTAATTAGCAGTGTTGTTGCTCGCAATTGCCATTTTGGCACAGTTACTATTCTCTTCAAAACTGGAATGACATTGGTGTATCCGAGCTACCGAACATAACCATAATACTGCAAAGTTAATTTAAACTTGTAAATAAAAAGTACAAAATACGAAAGCAAGCAAGTGGTGTCCGCTATTACTGGTCATTACTGCTATAGTACTAAGCTGTTGTAAGACCATACGGCATTTCCGATTCCCACCGAAGATATCAACACTAAATATTGTAGTACGAAATGAGTCAGCTAAACACAGCCAAAGGACCATGAGCAAGACATTAAAATGCTTGATGTGTGTGATTTTCCACGCGAATAATTTCATGTAAGTCTTGCTTCTCTTCACCTTTTCCCGCATGATTTATATAACACTTGAAAGTCATAAATGAAAGGGGGTGCGGAATAGTCGGCAAATTAACTCGCGTTATTTGGTTGAAGAAGGCGACACGTTCTGTTTATTCTCGCCTATTACTTTGGCCTTTTGTGATATTTTTATGCTGCTAATTATACAGACGCCGTGCTGACTGTGTTTATTCATCGACTAAAGAGGTGTTTGAAAGAGCGAATAATTGCAAGTGAACATGAAATGAGAACTAAATTGTACGCCTACTATTACAATGTTGAAAACGTGATCTATTGATCAATACAAACAAGTGACTTCTTGCTTGTACGCCTTGCCAAAACGAACGATTTTAAGTGCACGACACCGTGAAAAAAACGTGTCAAAACCACAACTCTCTAATCGCTAATCAGGCAAAGAACAAACAAGCAAATCATAAATCAAGCTGTGTCTTTGACGAACAGAGGCTTGTTTGAACATCTTTCGTCAAATAACAGTTCTGTAAGTTATCAGACATTCAGGGACCACTCTTTTATCCCTTGTCTCTCGGGGAAAGAAGATAACAGCTTGCCGCTCTTTGAGAAGGCTTCCTTTGTTAACTTGTGTATTAATACTTTACTTGCACGCGGAACTGTGATTTTGAAAAAAACCGACACCGATTTCCTATAGCCTCCTTAATTACGCCGCTGTTGACTTCATAACTTCAGTTCACGTTTTCCGCCTAGCTTTTGGAGACATATTAAAATATATAAGCGAAATTTAATTGAGGATACGTTGATGATGCCATAAACGTGAGAGCCTACTTTGAGAAGAATAGCGGAAGTATGCTATGCGAGAATGTCCTCTTCCGACAAAGCTTTATTCCGCTACCTTGAACTTACAACGAAGCAACATATTACCGATGAATTAGTTTCACCACGCACTTGAAGCACTCATTTCAATTATGATTAAAAAATATCGTATTTATTGGCATTAGGGATTAAAGAATCCGGGGACAAAACAAATAATTACTAACAGGGGGAAACGGTGTTCTCTATGTGGAACTGCACGAATACACTTACCAACACATTCGTTGGCGAAATTTGCCGTAGCTGGTCGCCAAGGTCTGTCGTTGAAGAATGGTTTACAGCGCCCACAGTCTGGACCAGCGGTGTTGTGTTTACAGTCACACACGGGGAAACCCTCGCGGCCCACGACACAGCGACTGGCGTGTCCATTGCAGTGGCACCGGCCACCAACAGCCAGGTCTGATATGGAATAATATTGCGTTTCCCGTGGACGAACTTTCGATTTTGCACCAATTCTGTTGAATACCAGCTTAATATCTGTTGCTGTGATCCATTCTTGGAGCACGTGACTGTAATCGAGTTCCGTTGCAGATGGTCTCCCCTCTAGGGTGCTGAACGCAATACGCCCCCCTTGGAGGGGTCTGATGAGGTGTGCATTTGTACACAACGCCTCCTGTTCGTTCTTGCGACTAACATATCCCTTGTTGCTTCGACCGTACATCGCACGACAATCACTTGAATAAAATTGGTATGGCCTCCACGTTTTACCAAAATCGAGTGACTTGTATATAGCCATTGAATTTGGTCTGACGGAGCAAAACTGCAGGCTGATGTAAGTTATATCATAGGTTTTCCCAAAGGACAATGTTAGAGTTACGTTGTTGAGCGACTGAATGGGGTCTGCTTGCCAACAGGTTATGTTGTTCTCGTTGTGAAGATCGGTAAGATATCTCACTGGATGGGAACGGCTTGCAACTCGTGAATCGCACACGTCGCACGCTTTTCTCCCCATAATGGATCTGCAGAACTTTCTTGGGATGGTGCCACACGTGTGGCTGGCGTGGATAGTCTGTCCGTGAGCTAAGTTGTGGAAGTTAGGTAAACAACGCTGCGACTGTCTGTACTCATTGTAGCAAGAGTTTTTGTAGCCGCTTTGGACACTCAAAACACAAGGCAAATTGCTGAAAAAACAACAAAGCAATACAATGCGTAGCAAAACCTTTTCTGTGATCATTATGAAGTCAACACGGGCTCTTCTGTGACCTACGTGAACGCGTCGATGAATTCGTAGTTGGAGTTAAATTGTAGATTGACGGAAATGCCAGTAATTTATCCAGGCTGGGCCCTTCGAGCTAATTTTGTACTCTAATAGCTGACAAATACTGCTACAAATAGGGCCAATCACTCCCAACGACAGAAATACGGTTGTAATCGACACCTCTTTAAGAACTCTGGTTTTCTTGAATAAAATCCTTGCACAGGGGTTCTTGCCTTTGTGTTTTAAGTGGCCCTGGAGAAACACATACAGTTGAAATACTTATATCTTCATGTCACACACCTCATCAATCAAATCCAGGTGACTGTGGGAACTTCCAGCCAAGTTTCGTCCGGTTCTGGTGCCTGTTTAATAAAAAGTGTGTTTAGACTTAGTTATGCATATAATGTTAACCCACAATTAATCATGTATTGTGCACAATTCATATGGTAATGACGGTTAAAATAGCGGACAGGGATCAGATCATAAACTTATAGACCTCTAGAATTTGAAATGGCGAGGAGGTATTGGAGTGGAACACCAGATTATACCAGAAAAACAAATTCTGTCTTGAGATTGTGTGTGATCTCCAGAACTGAGAGGAGTTAGCTCAACTTATCCTTCGTACAGGTTTTATGTGAACCATATGTCATTACGAGTAGCTCATCTTCGAGTTCTACCGGCTTTGCACCCTAGCGTTTAGAAAGATTGAAGCATCATTCCAGTCGATTTTAAAATTGTTTGTTTTTGTTTTTGCGGAAGCGTGAAAAGAGATCTGGAATTTCCACTTCTTTCAAAAGCGTAAGATTTCTCGCTATCAGTCTGTGTACTTCTTCCTTCCTAATCATGAGGTGACTGAAGTTTATCAGCCATCTTGATCGGGTGTTAAGTTGCACAAGCACATTAATCATTTTATTACGTTTGTTGTTGAGGTGATGGGTTTTTAAAATAAGTCACCAACATATGTGCTAATGCCAGCAATGTTTTCGCCATTTGGCTAAGTAATAATAGACCATTCGATCAAAGAGATTGAGAGTGTAATTTCAAACTGCCGACTGACAGATTCAGAATTTGGCAATGTAATCAACATCACTCAAAAATGATTTAATTGCCCAAATGTTCTGTTTCACATACTTACCAGTAACAGTAGTGTAGTCATTTCATAAATCACGCATTTGTCATTAGTTCATGTTAAGGATGGCGGTAAAAATTTTCACATGATTCGTCTTGCTGTCATAACTTCCCCTGCACGCAGGTGGCAGAGTAGAGTATTACAGATTACGGTTTGTCCTCCCCCGCTCTGACACTAAAACCACAAGTTTCCTTTGCTCTCGAGTTTCCAACATATCTAATAACCTGTACTGCACTTGAGTTGATGGCTGAAACTTGCCCCCTAGATTATTATTAAAAACAAAGCCCTGCTTGCTGCTATTAGTTTCACAGTAGGTGCCCGGCCTGTGGGCTACGAGATGGTAGGGGTCGTGCGATTTGTGTTCGGAAGTTTTCTGCAACATGGAGTTAAACCGAGATAACCCAAGGAGTAATAACCAACTTACCAGATTATCTGATGAAGGTCCAACAAGACACAGGCCGCCAATTAGCCCGACACTTTCAACACCTTTAAAATTAACACCGTCTGAAAGCAGATATAAAGTGTTTCTGGCGGCTGAGTTATTAAACTGTACTTGTAGTCTCAAGGAAAAAGGCTCTATGCTGGATTTCGCAAAAGAATGTTGCACGTTGTGCTAGTGTTCGTCCATAAGCAGAGCGATCATGTTCAGAGGTTACATGGTTTTTCTATTCGCCTTTTAGACGATTAACCTATTGGTTCTTGTGTCGTGCTTATTTGTCAAAATTTGTTACTTTGTTACATAGATGCTGCTTGATTTCTGGCGCTTTTTGGCGAATTAGTGCTTCGTGATCCACTAACGAGGCTGGAGTTGACATAACTTGTTTAACACTATGACACGTGAACAATGAACGAGGTAATGAAATGAGAATTTGATTGTCACCTTTCGATCATTAGGCATTAATCAAGTTCAGTTGCAACAATACACGCTCAACAAGGTGTGACATTAGGGACATTTATATTTATATACGAGCGATTGATTGCATAGCCATAAAGTTCTGGTCTAAATGAGTTCAAATTCTTCCCACTAATTCTATAAACGTTAGCCGCGGCTAGCGCAAGACAAGCTTACATAAGCCACAAACAGCGTTAGTGGTAAAACATTTGACCATTTTACACGTGCTGTTTGCTAATGTTTGTCCAAGTTCCAGAGTCTCTTGCTGCATGTAATAAATATAACGGCCATATTGATAGTAATCTCAAATGTCCTATTTAGTGAGAACCACAACCATCTTGATAAAAACAGAAAACTTGGTCTGGTCGCCCTATCTCGGTTGAATATGTGCAGGATATAGAAGAATTCTTCATTTTCCTAGTAATTAGTTTGAATGCGCTGTCTTTTTACGGCATTGAGGATTTCCGCATTAACTTGCAAAATAATATGTCGAGCAATTAATTCGATTTAATTGACCAGTACAGGTTTTTAGTCGCCATCAAACTGATGCAATAATTATATCTAATAACGGAAGGAGGAGGAGAAGAACAACAACTATAATAACGGCGACGACAAAGGAAGAATAGTAACGACAATGACAACATCCGAACGACGACAACAACAACGACAACAATAAAGAGGAGAAGAACAACAACAGCAATAACAACAACAACGACGACGACGACGACGACAACAACAATAATAAAAGACTGAAAAGAAGAAGAAGAAGAAGAAGAAGAAGAAGATATTGTACTGCCTATTGTTGATTAATAAGCTAATTCGGCTCCTTTGTAGTAGTGAATTTGTACACATTTGTGCGAAAGTACTGCTGAATACTTCAAAAGTACAAAACCATTCATGTAAAGGCCAAGCAAGTTTTGAAGATGAAGATTGTATAGCTTAAATTGATATCATATATATCCTTAGTATAAGTAATGGTTTTAGCTGGAAAGTTTCATGAAAACTCTACGTGCATTATTCTCAACCAAACAACACACAAAACTGCTTTTGTTACTATAATTATGACATGTACCTTATACCCTACGAGTTCGAGTTGTTCAGAACAAACAATTCACCACTCCATGACTGATCATAATCTGGTCAGCAAGTAATATATCTTCAGATTTTATTGTATTTTTCGGAAACGTCCTCACCTCGTATAGCTTTTCTGCATTCAACTTATGCAAGACTGGATCACAGCGAGACCTATACAGCTTCCAAGAAAAGAAAACGCTTTCCTGACCAATCAGTTTTAGAATCCGCCATGAGTCTGTCGGTCGTTTCTTCATTTATTGCCGCTACCACATGCATATCGCCATGTGACAGTTGTTTCCGCTTGAACTGACAAACGTTACAACTATAACAAATCGCAAATTTGCCGATCACATGCAAAACGGATAATTCGTTGCATTGAAGAATATTCACTGCTTATCTTTAGTTAATATTGCGTCCAAGAGCGGCTGTAATTATTTTTTTAGAATGATATTAGTGATCAACTATGGCTGTATGAACAGCGGAACACTAAACTCTAATATTAATAACATTACAATGTTACAGAACACGTTGCATGTCGCTATTTGGTAATTAATATATAGCCTTATAGGGATAAAGATAGCAAGTTACTCACCTGATTAGTATCGGAAAGCGTGAAACAAAATCTCCTGTTATATAGGAATCTAGCTATATTATTTCATAGTGCAGAACATTGTTCGTTTTAATTTGGTATCTCATTTGCAGTGATGACTTCTTTCAATGACACAATTTACCTTTTCGCTATGAAACACCTGCCACGAATTGTTCTTTACATCCAGACTAGAACAGCTCAGTTAAAATTGATCAAGAAAGTAAGAAACGTAATTGCAACAACATGTGTCCTAAGAGTGCAACTATTTAATGAGTCAAAAGTTATAAGTTAATAACTTGCAAACTTTCGATTTTTTCAGTAGTTATTTGTGATTCCCAACCCATGCCCCTTAATTAACTTCAATGTGTTTATGAGATCAAAATCGCTAATCTACTGATATAAAGTCACAAGCGGCCATAATATATTCAAAAATCAACTTTCAAATTTTCGAATTTTTTGTACTGAATTTGTTATGGGTTCTAACCCTATCCCTAACCCTAAAGCTAATCCCAGAAACATTTGTAACGAAATAGTTGGTCGAACTCATGATGTATTGACTTATGACTTTTGCCCAACTGACTAACAGCATAAAGCATATTGTGTTTCAAAGGTATAGCTGGCAAAAGGTGTGTCAGTTTGCTTTGTCTAAAATGGAATTCAGAGTCCGCATCTTTTACCGTTCCTCTTCTTGAGATAGTGACTTTAAACGTATTCTACTCAACACTGAAGCAATCGACAACAATCAACTTTCTTGAATCCTTTTGGATATTTTTAAAAGAGCCGACATAACATTTTGAGCAGTAAATTTGGGGTGCTAAAGGAGGGAGAGAGTGGGTGTGGGCCAGATTATGGATCATACACGTGATTTGTACAGTAAAATCTGTTGCATTTCATAACGAATCACAAACTTAATTTTGACCCCCGGAAATGGGTCACCCTAATTCTGAGCGAATGCATATTATGAACCCGGTTTAGCGTTAAGATTAATCCCGGTTTAATTTTTCAAACTTAATCTATGATTAGATTATGTTCCTCAAAGTCCGATTAGGGTTACTGTCTAGGGGTTAAAGGATATGCTGGCAAGCTTTAGTACATCCAGTTAGACGAGGAAAAAAACTCTCCCAATCGGCCCATTAGTTAGCACTTTCAGACATATTGACGTATTCTCATGTGACAAGGATGTTGTGTTTTTTTAATATAATAGTTGAGAAAGACTAGAAAGACGTTTTAGCTTTAGGTTGCAAAACTTTCCTTTCAGCACAGAGCCCTTTGTCAGTAAAATTTACAATGTTGGATACATTCAGAAAGCTTAATTAAATAAATACACTGAATTGAACTTGGTTATTTGGACAATTATCAACGTTTAAGGGAGCACTTTTCAAGCCATACGTATTTTCGATAAGTCGAGTTATTAGTATAAAGAATTAGAACAATCTTTCGACCTCGCCGCACGCTCACTAATGAAATAAAGAAACTTACGAAGAACAACCGAGAAGCAATATGAAAATATTCGTTAAATCTACTTGCTTTTGTATTCAAAGGCGGAAAAGTAAGAGCAACATTTTTTTTACAAAACTCGGACTAACCGGAACACGAACCCGAGCCCCGAAACCGTCACAAATACGGACACGAACACAAAGACCAATATTGCTCGTGCACCGTGATAGTAGTCGAGTGGTATTTAATGCATCTCCATTTTAATAGCCACTTACTTTGAATAACAGAAGGCACATCATAAACATATATCAGGTCAACTTAGAACTACTCTTAAATATTGGGTTTTATGAATACGGCCGAATGGCTTTATATGGTGTTTAAAATTGATAGGAAGAAAACGAAAATAATATCTTTAACATAATACATTAACTGAATATTAAGAGAACGACAATTAAAGGTTTCAACGTAACAAATGTTATCATATGAAGGGAAAGTCAACAGACCTGAATTAATATTTCAGCATACTGATAAATCTTACAAAAGGAAAAGAGTATCAACAAAAAGTTTTAAAGTTAGACTCAGAACTGAAAACATCAATGAAAGACGGATCAATTGTAATCTTTGACACTAATAAATCTTGCAACAGGAAGGAGACGACAAGATAAATCTTTGCATCAGTAATAAATCTTATTATAAGACTAAGAAAAGCGGAACATCAACAAAAATATTTTTGAAATAACAAATCTTACAATTATAAATAGGAAGATAGCCGGCCTTAGACGAAAATGTTTTGTTAGTTATGTGAAGTTGGACATATTAAAGTCGTATAGGCTGCGCATTCAGAAAATGTTAAAATCAACGTTTCCGGCAAAACTGAGCACATCCAGAGAAGTGGGAACACAAAGCGAAAGATGGATTTAATACTACCGGCCGGTGATTTCATCTCCAAGACCAATATTAACCTGCACACGAAAAGGCATTATATATATGCAAGTAGGCTGTATGCCAATATGGACCAATACTGCTTATGATAAATGGAAAATCTGGCTGGTAAACATACGTAAATTGCAATCCACATTTTCGTTAACCTCGAAACATATGAAATCAAAATCCAGAGGTTTCTGACAACAACCCAAAAATTAGAAAATTAGAAAATTTACTATTTTCAGCTGAATAATTCCTCCCCCATAATCGTGCAATATGATGTTAGATGAGAAAATTAACACGGTTGCAAACAACGAGAATGATTCCAGTTGCATGTTAGGGAAATTTCTACCTTTATTCCTCTTGCTTGATTAAAGGCAATTAACTTGTCCAAACATTTCTTGAACCGGAGTATACATACAGGTCAACTTAATAGTGACATTACAAAGAAGTCTACCCAAGCTTTCACAGTTTTTCAAAGGGGTAACCAAGGTAAAGTTTAAGAAAGAGCCATAGGGTCTGTTTCAAGCAATCTAGGAGCCCTAAGTTTATATTAAAATTCGAGTCTATTCCTTCCACTAAACCTCTTCTAATAAACTGCTGGTAATAATACAATCAAGGTTTATGCCGTAATCCACGAGTTGCCATTTAGTTCACTTTGGGTTTTTCAATAAAACATTCAGTTCCTAATTCAACCGGAACTCAAAATTCAAATCATCTGTCAGTGAGGAGGTTATCAAATAATTTCTTCGATGGAATTTGCAAATTATTTATGGCTCCGGTCTACAGGAGTTTGCGTTAGCCCGACTGGCCAAGATTGTTCTCATCATGATTGAACATTCACAACTCAACTGTCGAATTACTGAGGTGCTAGAATGCTTTAAAACACTGTTCATTTGCCGACACGTCACATGACACGTAACAAAACTTGAATTCCTGAACTAGTATCGAAGATATTTTGAAGCCGCAGAACAGTTCCAGATACAATATATATGCTGATAAATCGGTAGCTAACTTTCTTGGCTGGAGATAAATGGAAGTGCTTTGAATAATTCCAAGGTTTATGCAAGAGAGACATACTTGCAGTTATTCAAAGGTTTGACAGTGTTGTCTGGAAAAAGCTATATTTCTAAACAGTTTGCTTTTATAACAAAGAAATGTACTGTGAAAGAACAAACTCAACTATCTACGGGGGTGGGGGACCGGGGGATTCCTCCCGGGTAAAATGATATGCGTGTTATCGCCGTTAGTCTGTGCCTTCTTGGTACGGTTGTTCGTTATTTAAAACATTCACGTTGTTGGAATGTGGAATTTTACACAGAAAGAATTACACAGAAATTATAATTTTGTTACTTTTGATTGGCCAATGATGCCGTGAATACTTCTAAGACAGAAACAAAATAACAAATTCTCTATCGGGGTAAATTAATTATGACTTACTCGAATACGTTAATAAATTATAACGCAACAACTCTCGGAGAAAGAAATAGGACTTTCATAATCTACTTACTTGTTGTGCTGTCACATAACATTTTTGTGCTTACATTTGTAAAAAAGTAAGCGACAACAGCAAAATTAATCAATTACGTAATGCGTCTTACGTGACTTCGCAAATGGTTTTACCAATTTTAAACTGTTTACAATATAACAAATTAGGTTATTTTGCCCTATCCTTCCCAATTTTCTGGTTGCAGCAATTTGACTAAAACATTAACTTACACCTTAAACTCGTCAAGCATTAACGAATTCAAACAAAGTCTGATTGTAAATTTCTCAATGTATTTCCGATATTTAAACTTGGTCTACATATAATGTATTCCTCTGATCAACCCTTTGTAAAAGAATAGCGACATGTAAACATTACCCTAAAATAAAGTCCATCTCAGAGATTCTACAATTTCAGAAGACAAAGCAGTAGTGTTATTAAGAGCTAAGGCAATCGAGATGTTGAACTGATATATTTGTGGAGACATGAGTTCAACCTTCAGATAAACACGCCTTGCATGAGAACTCAATCTTCCATTCGCTACGCCGAAAATGTTACTTAAAGTTCAAGTTACAGGAACAAGCTAGGAACAAAACCCAGTGGTTTAGAAACCAGAAAATCGATACTTGGCTTATACATATTGACTGTAAATTTGTTCTCAACTAACTTGGCAAAATAGACTTTCTGTCACAGGCAAATGAACTCAGTAATTCACGACTAACATTATCATGTCTAAACACACTAGTGAGTTTCCCGCCCAAGTAACAACAAGCGCATCTTAAGATATAACCTTTTCGAGAATCAAAAAGGCTGTTGGAGTGTTCGAACTGGCTATACATACAGTTATTTTTCACCTACTTGTTTATCAGTAGAAGGACACAGGATTACTTCGAATCCAGAAGGATGCTTCAAAACCCTTTGCCTCTGGTATCTCCCTGAATTCCGAACGAAGTCTCGAGAAACCTCGGCAGTCAAAATGCAAATGGTCCCCGTAGCAGTCTACTGAACTTCAAGGCCACGACAAAAGTTTATAGACTTCCTTCACCGTGCCTACTGACTAATTACCATTATGGCAACCACTTGAAAACATGACAGCAAGAGTTGAGTATCGTGAGCGATAAACTGCAGCAAATACTCAATACTGAATGCATAAAAAGACATTGAAGCCCTTGAACATAATTATGGCTAGACTATTTTTATCACTGTGGAAATCGTGATTCTAATAATACGTCAAGCATTACCTTCAGAAGCTGAGTGTCTGGTATAAACTCAGATATCCTTGGTGCGTCTTCCAAAGTAAATTTCAATTTTCTCAGACTACTTCGTTTTGTTGTTCTTCATGGGAGGTTGCACGCACAAAATGACCTGTGAAGGCTGCTCAAGATCATTTTATACTCTCTTATTTAACTTGTAGTTTGCTGAGTAAATACTCCACAGGAACGAATGACCGAGAAAGCCGGTAATGTCAGTACAAGCTTTGCAACTTAGTCCCAACGATTTGCATTGGTTTGAATTACTACTGGTTTGGATAGTTACTCTTGAGTTGCATGCTTAACTCGCCTGCTGAATTCTGGCAATTGTCCTTAAAGATTAACCTTCAATTTCATATCTGTGACAGCTTGAAAATTGTGAATGGTTGGTCATTGCTTTCAGAAAACAAACTTGACAGACACAACCAGACAATACGAAATAGCTTCTGCATCTGGGACTAAGACTTTCAGTGCTCAGTAGGGCATCAGATTGTTTGTTTCCAGTAAATAAAGGGCAGATTTTCTAACTTTTATGATTTCCTGAAAATATTAAACGAGTTTAACAGCAGTACGAACAACCGACTTTATTGTGACTGGGTTGTCCTGGCCGTTTCATAGTGGAAGCGATACTCTTTCGCAGTAGGTCTTTTTACAAAACTGATGTTTTCTAGTATTATATTGGCCCATTACGTGAATATATTGCTTACATTCCTAGTCTATTGCTTACACAGGGATGAGTGAAGTATTCTTCAAATTTTCTGGGGTATTAACGCCATGACGTCACGTGTATCATATGTCTTTGTGGCAACATTAAGAGCTTGAGCGAACTTTGTTCATCAATGGACAAACATAATCGCTAATACTCTTCGAGAGGAGAAGTGAGTACTTATGTGACGAAAAACAACTCAAGAGTACATTTAAACTCAAATTTAAAGAAGTGCATTTCCGGCTCAAGTCTGAAAGTGGAAGAGAAATCATAATAGAGTATCTTATGTGCACTGTTGATATAATTTTCTCATCAACAGAAGGGCTCAAGAGACAAATGGTCGAATGCAGTGTTCTGAAGAGCTCTTTGTTTTCCATGATTACAATTTAATCATTGGCAGAAGTATGAATAACTTTTTCAATTAGAATGAAAAACACAATATATTCGACCTCCAGCAGCTCGGAAAATTTAATTAAGAACGCCTTCTCTCTGTGGAACGTAAACTATTATAAAATTGGACATTTTGGTAAGTTGAATCATCGGTGGTTTCTTTGACCCCCTGCATGGTGAGTATCTCGAAGATGCAGGAAGTACTTTGATTCTCTCAAGCTAATGTATGCATCATATACACTTCCCGTGCAACAACGTTCCATTTTTGGTCCTTTTCCTCGCGTTTAACGGAAACTATACTTTTCCATCTAGTATGAGTCAAACTCTATTGGTGTAATCTTGATTCTACCTCGACATAAACAACTGAACAAGAAACTTCACGAAATTTAGTACTACAAACTAGCTCAAAGAAACAAGAGCACAAAATGCTGAATTTGCACGACACGCATACGAACCACCATTACAAGAACAGTAAAGCCCAAATTTACCCAAACACTAACAAGGTTGAACAATAAATTTTAGTGAAGTGAAGTGAACAAATTACGCTTATGCCGAAGTTCAGAACCATAAAAATATATATTGAGTGTTTCCCTTGGAGAGAAAATCTGATTCAGTCTCTCTCATACAGTTTGTTCAGATGGTTCAAAGTTGTTGTATAATTCTGGAATATGTTTAGATGTTTTGGAGTTTCGAAGTATGTGTAACAACAGTCAGGTATACATTGAATAAAGTTGAAATTAGAACATTTTTTAGAACAAAAAAAGCTTGCAAAACACTAGTAAGTAAACTGTATTCAGGATTGATAACTACGGTAGTTCTTGCACAATGTTTAGAGTTTATATGGTGAGACACTTTAACTATGTTGTTAATTTATTTGGTTCATCTATGGAAAAAATTATCTTGTTAATAAGCAGCCCTGGCTTTGGAACTCCCGTGAGAGAACACAAAACTATTAATCAATGAATTCTTTCTTTGAAACAAATATGGGACTTTCGAACTTTAGTTGTGGTTACTGAGTAATGGAGAACAATACAATCCTGGTAAAAACCACATTAATTAGTGCAGTAAAACTATACTGGAATAAATACCTCTTTATATTTAATAGTTTTTAATATCGATGCCGGTACCGCGTGTTCGTATACACTGTTTTCTCCATGAGCCATCAGGACATAACTTGTTCTATTTGTTCCAGTAGCCTCAATCTATCAATGTCAAGATAGTATATATTTCAACAACTAATACATTTACTAGAAGCGTTTTTTGTTGCTTTCAAACTTGAAATCAGTCGTTTCACACGGAGATGCATAAATTTGTGACTATATCAATACACTATCATAAGAAAAGGAAGAGAAAGAATTAACTTGGAGAATGATACAATGGCCATCACAAGGACCACAAGTTTTCGTTGCGTCTTTCACATAATTGAGTATAAAGTCACTCAACTTTCTGCTGGCTATCAGCTGAAACTATTTTAATAGTTTTTAACGGTAAAAAACGTTCCCAACTCCGAAGAGGTGAATATCGAAACCACAGGGATTTTGAAACTTCCAAAAATGATTGGGTGTATACAACTATTTCAAAAAAGATTGCCATCTATAAAGCGCAATAAGCAATACGCAAAGCACAATTCCGTCAGCTCTCGAGCATGTAGATTTTGCTAATTAGTGAAAGCTATTCAATCAAATATGGTCGTCAGTGTTTATAAACGTACTTTGCTACTTCTGTGTGTTGTTTGGGAGACAGAGGAAGCTAGACACAATTACTTTGGTGCTGGGTATTGCACTTTGCCTTTTGCGTATTTCGCCAGTATTGCGTTTTGCGGGTTTCAACTTCTTGCAATAGCTGTAAATGTTTGACAATTCAAACAGTACCCTGTCAACCTTGGAAGACAAAAAGTATACAATTTGATTGGAAAGATCAAAGATGATTCCAAGTGAAGGACAATCTTTTTTCAGTGGTCGTCGGCTCAAAATATATTATCCTACAATTGATTTATATATTAATTTAGGCATGCTTCGCAACGATGATACAAATTCAACGGTCTATGTATAGATTTCCCATTTAAATAGAAAAAATTTAACTGTTACAAATCCTTATTAAAAAAGCATCAGTGCATGGAACATCTTTTAGTTCTTGCTTACAAGTGATATCATTATGACTGAATAGTTCAGATTTTCAAAACGTTTTAAAACACCGAATATTGCAAAGGATATACTTGCGTGATGTACAATGATACGCGATTTACGTCGATCTTCTTTGTCACAATATTTCTAACGTACTTTTTCAGGATCAGCTTCAAAAATATAACTTGGTCCAGAAATAAATATGCAAAAGAGAGTCTATTTTAAATATCGATTTTGCAGTTGAAATTCAAGCGAACAAAGTTGCCAGCTTTTTAACTATTGAAATCTTCGAAATACTATAGTTAACGCAAATGTAAAATACATGAATAGTTATGCTTATAAAGCTCACAAGTTTGAATATTTCTGGCCAGTATATTGAGTGGAGTATGCAGCTTAACCTTAAGTGACTCTATATACTCCATATCTCGTGCATGGACTACTAGCTCGGTATCACTGTAGCTACATTAGCTTACACGAGATTACTGCGATTGAATAAACTGCGAAGTCAACTGATGATTTAGAAATCATTATATATTGTATTCAGCAAGTTCCGTATTATTGGACGTATGGAGCTTAAATAAAACTCACGTACTAGTCATGATATAGTTCGTGGTCGTTCATAAATCCTTTTACGATTGGCCAATACTTACAGCATAATCTATAACATTAGTTTTCCTTCGGGAAACCGTGATGGACGTTGAAAAGCAAGCACTATAATATCAGCGGTAATTCACTATACATAGGGTTGGTCAAATGTTAAATACTTCGCGGATATTTCTTGGTTCAATGAAGCAAAGAACCTCGCGCCCTTTTCTGCAATGCGGACTGAATGCATTGAATGATTGATATGTGACTAATATTTATGAAGAGAAACGCCAGTCACTGATATATATATATATATATTTACGATATCATTAAGTTGTTTTCAGTGCCGATGCATGGCAATCAATATATAGCTAATAATTTTGTTGATATAACACTCGTATCTCGTTATTTTAATGTAGCAAATAGATTTTGAAACTGGACAATCAGACTTGGTGAATATACACGTTGGCGGTAATCAGAAAGATGACATTAGTGTAAATATAATATATGAGGGGGGAGGAGTGAGGAGAGTGTGGTGGAAACATATGAGGGGGGAGGAGTGAGGAGAGTGTGGTGGAAACA
>JANVCJ010080497.1:0-11352 GCA_026413505.1 Epizoanthus ramosus | reverse complement strand
CTACGTAATTTTTATGAACCAAGCAACAGAACTGGAAATGTAAGGAGGGGAAAAGTTCGGGTGTTCTCACATCCGGCTGCGGTCAGGACTCAGAGTCAGAGTGTCATACTTTTAAAGAGCCTTTCAAAACATACCCCTGGGTGTAAAATGGATCAATCTGAGCCGGTGACGGTGGAGATGCACTGTGTCTTGGATTGAAAACCTTGGGTTCCACTCCACTTCCTGTAACGAATGTAAAGGCATTCTATGTTGCAATTAAATATCAACAAAGAGCAAGATTAAAGTGTCTTAAAAATAAGAAATAAAACTACAAACACAAAGCCCAATTTATTGTAGAATTAAGCATTTACATTTTGTTCATTATTTTCGCTGATATCATAGTTCTACACAACTGAAGTAATTCCCAACTTATTTCCCAGCCTGAGGAAAAAAAATTAAATAAGCCCCCTATAATAAATTATATTAAATTTTTCTTCATTAAAAAGGAAATAAGTTTGTTTCAATATAGAAATACAAGCATTACATTGTATGGTGAAACATTTATCAAGAATCTGTATATTTATCTTAGAATTGAAAGTCAATATACACATTGATAAAAACATACTCACTCTGACATTTTATTATATTTCACTGCAATTTCCAAGGTGGTTAAGATGATTGGATTAGCAAACTTACATGACTGTACATATATATATACAGTTGCTAGAGACATTGCATTTATTTGAGATTGCTCAACTTTGCAATATTTTTCTCTCGGCAAACAGATACATGTAAAACACACTGTCAGCTATCAAAGTCATCAATGAAATAATTAATTACAATAACTACGGATTTCTAAAGAACAAAATAATTGTTTTAAAAACCTAACTTCCTACAACCCCCTCCCCCTTCTAATAAGCCCCACTCCACGAGCAGTGGACAAAAAAATAAGCCCCCAGGAGGCAAAATAGAGGAAATATAATATCGAAATATTTAAGAATATTATAATGATAATAAATAAATAATAATAATATAGCAATAATGATAACTAGTATTAATAATAACAACAGCAATAATGGCAATGGCAATTATGATTACTGTGAAGAACTTGTTACATTATATTTTTTGTAGGTACATGTAGCTTGTGTAAACTTGCAAAGTTTGTAACTGGTAGCTGTACAGGTTTTCTATTAAACCTGATAATGGACCAATGGATCAGGGGGGAATGGACCAGGAGCTAGGGAGGGGGTAGAAATTTCATGGTGTTGATGAGCATTCTTATACGTTTATTGCCAAATGAATATATTAATTAAAATAATAATAATAATGGTTTATTCAAGCTCATTGTAGTTAAAACTAAATTACAGGCAGGTTCAAAGAAATTGCACTCTAAACATTAAACATGACAAAAAGTTAAATCTCATTCAGTTCTGTATAAATTCGCAAAATCATGAGCCATTACCTGGTGTTATTGGGCCTGGTGTCTGGTGAAGAGTTCTTGGAGAAAACATTCTGGGAGAGTCCACCTGAGTAAGAAAACAAAAGAGTCTAAACAAATTTACATGACTGGTAGTTCAAACATGGGACTGACAGCACAATATTTTGTAATCGCTCTGTTTTAATTTGCGCTTGGGCATTCATGGACCCACCATAGATCTTGTATTATGATGCCAGTGAGGTGTCATTCCCAGGTCACAGGCAGTCAACAATCAAAACAAAAATATGGTGCAAGGCCTGGAAATGACAAATCAATGACATCATAATCCAAGATGGCAGGCTTCATTCTCATTTGTGTGATGGTTTTGGACCCTAAAAGCTTTACAGAATAACTCAGTTTAACAAGTTCTTTAGTTTGTTCTGTTGGCAGTGTTTTTCACTGCAGGATTTCTATTGATTCTAAATGAATTCAAGACACAGAATTGGCCTAGTTACTGTAGCGAAGTTAGATCTATAATTTCTATGAAAAAATCAAGTTAAATTTAATTTTTAGAAAAAGTTACATTTCTGACAAAATTGTCAATCATAAACATGGTTTCCATGTCAACACAGTTGTCTTTATATATATGATAGGCACATCACATGGTTCACTGATAAATTTTGGGAAAAGTCAGAAAGTAAATCATGTTGATAACATTTACAGCTTAGAAATGGCAAAACAAAATGTGCTTGGGGGAGGGGAGGGGGAAGGAGGGCTGATAACTCTCATTTGAATAGCATTGCCCAACTCTCTAGCCTTCAGCTTAAAATTCAGTCAAGCTATTTCAAAACAAACTACATGCAATCTAAATTTACTTTTGGGTTAGATAGTTGGGTTGGAAGGGCCACAATTGAATACAATATTTCAAACCTACTTAGTTTTTCCTTTACCAAGCATTACCCTGCCGCAATCTGTACTCACATAGTGGCTGTTATACATAGATGGTTGTTGATATGAGCTGGGAGGTGGTGAAGCTAGCCTGTGTCCATACAAATCTTCCACAGGTGGTGCCCCAATTTTTTCCTTAGGGGTGTGACTCACTGCTGAAGCATTTCTGTATAATAATTGCCAGGATTAGTTACAACATATTCTTTCCGAGTAAGTACCTTCCTTGACATCTTCCAATGACTTTATATTTTGTAATGAAATATAGACTGTGTTTTGTCTCTGGGTGTGATACTCTGACCAAATAGGTATGAAGAGACAACAATTACTAACTAAATAAATTTGTTGCTGCAGCATTCCAAGCATGGCACATCTTATTGCTAAAAACTCTCTAAACAATTGATGAGAGTTCAGACTCTTGCTCACGTTTGACTGCCAACTCTCGCATACTCTCAATGATTCTCATGCACTCTCATCAAATTTGAAGATGTTCAAATGTTTGATGGGAGTTTTTGCACATTATTTTGATCAGTTCATAATGATGGTTGAGTGAACTCTCCTGCAACTCTCAAGAGTCAACTCTTGTCAACTCTCATGTTCAACTGATCCCAGCATTATAAGGTTACATGTAAGTACTAGTTGTTATCTGAATAGTTCAACTAAAACTCCCTCACCTTGAGGCTAAATATGTGCTTTTGGTTCAATCTCTGATTCTGTAATGCGCATTTGAACATACTCACATAAATGCAATATCATTATCAATATCATTAGATAGAAATCAAGGATCTTCAAGTTAATTGGAATATCTATGATTGGTTGTGCTTTTATCTTGAGTCAGTAAAACAGACACTGGAACACTGACAAATAGATTTCAAGTTCTTGGCGTTATATTGTAAGACAAGTACTTTAAACAGAAAATATTGGCTAGTGAGGGAATTGCCCTTACAACTTTATTGGTACATTAATGTACCTTGGAGTGCTCTTATCGACAGTTGATGTCTTGTCACTTCGGTAGAGCTGCTTCTGAGGGCTGGAGAAGCTATAACCAGATCCTCTTGTGCCACCAGGTGTTGTATGGTGGGATGGACTTCCTATAAAGCCTCCACTGGAAGATGTGCCATGCCAACTACCTGGAACAGGCTGTTGAAGGTTGGACTATCAGTATCTAACTTCATTTGGTACATAAACAGGGTGCAAAGTACAAATGGCGAAAAGTAGGACAAAACCTCAGGTTTGTAGGCCAAAAACTTTGACTTCTTGGTATCGAGAGGAATCGCTGCTTCATTTATTTTCGGGAAATCTTAATGCCATTTTGCCAAGTAGTGCACGTTATTCTCAGTGCTTGTCGTTTAAGGTGAGTGATTGCTCTTGCAGCACCATCACTCACCTGGATTCACATCGAGGAGAGTGAAAAAAAGCTCACCTGATCACTGAAATCACCCACCTCAGCAACAGACATATTTTAAATTCCACAATGGTTCACTCACCTAAAATGTCTTAGGTGAGTTTTTCACCACTCACCTGTGATTCTCAAATGGCAAGCATTGTATTCTGAGATGATGAGCCAATCAGATCGTGAGAAAAGTATAATTCACTGGTTTGTTATATGCTAACACTGGATATTTGCATGGTTGATTTGCCAATCAGAGCGTACAATACCCGAATAAGCAATATTGGCTGATATTGTACATTCCGTTTTATCCTCTAGTGGCAAACTTGGAGAATGCAATCTCCACGCTTAAATGATACACGTAAGGCCATATCTATAATATTGTCCAAGTACATTCAAGACATCAGAATCAGATTTTCATTATAATATTTATATGCATGCTAGCGACCGACTACCAGATCGAAACTACAAAAATATCTACGAATTATAACCACGAATTATGTGCTATAAGCACTATTGCAGAATAAAACATCAGCCAGTTTTATTATAAAATACAAACCGATGTTGCTTGAGCGCCCGATCCCAGCAGATAGGCAGGAAGATATCCCGGACCAGCAGCGCTGGCAGTGGGGGAAGTTGCTGTGCCAGACGGCGAACCAAACGACATGTCTTGAAATCCTTCCATTTAAAAGAGAATGTCGTAATAATTAGTGAACTTTTCCCCGGTAAATACCTTAACTCAACATCTACAAACCTTGTTCCATCTCATCTACTAAGTCAAGACAAATAAACTGTTAAAACGTTGCGGTAGTTGATAAAATTCAAACGAAAATGAGGTAAATTCTAGAATTACCACCGGCATGCGTTTGAAGAAAGGTAGATATTTGTTCAGCCAATCAAAATTGTGAATGACTGCAATAGGCTGACCATATTTGGTATACGAGCCGACTGCTTACACTCCAGCGGACTTACCCAAAACGAAAAGTCCGCCATCTTGGAAACACGAGGGGAGTTTATAAACTCAAAACCGGGGAGTTTTTGCAGCATTTCTCTACGCAAATACTATCAAAGGAGGTTGAATGTTCAAATGAAGTTAGATTTATTTGTCTGAAGTACTTGCATGTACAGATTTGAAGAAAATAATGGTTCTGGTTAACCGTGCAAGTCAAAGTTTTATGACCCATGCGCGTGTGTGGTACTTGATTGATGCCAAGGACCAGATATGTGGAAGGCTAGGTTCCTTCATTGGTCAGATTCTGCAAGGGAAAACTAAACCCATCTACCATCATGCAGTCGATGTTGGTGACTATGTAGTGGTGATCAACACCAAGCAGATTGTGCTAACCGGAAGTAAATGGGACAAGAAACTTTACCGCCATCACACAGGCTACCCAGGTGGACTAAAGGAAATTCGTGCCAAAGACTTACACAGGAAAGACCAAACGAGGGTGCTCTGGAGGGCAGTCAATGGAATGCTGCCAAAAAATAACCTGAGACCTGTGTGGATGAAACGACTATTCCTTTTCGAGGGGGAGGAGCATCCTTATGCCGAAAACATATTTGCAAAGTTGGAAGCACCTGCGCCATTGCCTAAGAGATTGCATGAATTTACACCAGAGGAGATAGCCAATTATCCAAAGCTACTCTAAAAGTTTATGTGACATCCATATGCATTGAATGTATCATAATATTACTCCAAGAATTTAGCAGTAAGCTGCATGGTGTGATCACTCGTATTTTTAAAAAGTGGGTAGTGTGAGAGTGAATGGTTCTTTGAAGAAATCATGATCCACATCTACAAGTCTGATCTCAAACTTTAGGTTATCAATTTGAATAATACTGGTATATGGGACTTGTGATTGTGAAGTTAATCATGAATGGAATGACCAGCTTGTATTAAAAGTATCGAGAAACGTTCATGAATGTTTTCAAGAAAAGTTAATTATTATTCAAGGGATTTAGTCAGTTGCATAGACATGAGCAGGAGCAGATCTAGAGATTTTGAAAGGGGGTGCACCATTTAAAGTGAGGGCTGAAGGAAAACTGAGCACCAAAGGTGTCAGCACCTAGGGGGTCCAGGGCATCTTCTTTTCATTCATTAGGCATTCAGATTTCCCTGCAGCCAGCTGCATGCAGGCTAGTATTTTCGGGAGTACTTTAGGTATGCTATGAGACTTTAAGTTAGTCAGGTTTGTTTTCGGGAGGAGGGGTTTGTATTTAAAATATTTGGGCTTGGTTTGTTTAGGGGGCTTATTATCTGCATTAACAATAATACACCATTCATGCACTGGCCATGTGGGATTTCTGCCATTAAGAGACATCTAAGAAAAAAGTCTGATTTGGAGGGTGTTTAGACAACTAAATGTAGTGAAAGAGTAGTGTCATACAAACGTCTTTCGTGCGTTCGTCTTTGTATCCTTGTGGGTTCGGCGAATATTCATTGGGTCAGTATTTCCGAGGAAGTCGAAACTGATTTTCGACTCTGCCCTTAACTACTGGGTACTGGTTTACGTTTATAGGAAATTAACGCCAATTTGAAATTTTCTTTTAATAGTGTCGCGTTAATTTCTACGTATTTAATTTTGACATGTCTTAATCCGCAAACGTTTGAGAATCGACTGCTGCAATTAAATTCTGGTTAGCATATGTTTTCATATTTCGTAAGAACTTTCAGTTACACATTACTGGTAAGAAAGATTCTAGTATTTATAAATGTATAAATTACTTCAATGCTAAATATCATCTTTTAATTGCATCAATTAAAACTTGTTCAGTTTGAACAGTGTGTAGTCTCACGGTTGCAAGGGTGGGGGATGTTTATCGGTGGAGCGATACGTAATACTTTGGGGTGTTTGAAGACCGATAAACAACGTTACATCGGTTAAACAACGTGTTTTCTCGTGTGTGTCGCGTCACTTACCTTACCTGGAGTGCATGCACTGTAGTCTTCCCTTTGAGTTTAAAACTTCCTTGAATTGCAGTTATCTGGTCTTTCCATGCCCTTATCGAAATATATATGATGAAACACTCCTTCGAGTGTTCGATGTTGATTTTCAAACAATTCTTGAAGTTTTGATTGAGAATTATATAAACGTATACCAAACCAAGTTGCTTCGTTAAAAAACGTTTCCGTGTGACAAAAAACTTAAATAGAAAAATACGTTTTATATAATATAAGATGTTTGCTTGGATTTTGATTATGTTTTGGGGAAATATACCACCAGGAAAACGCTAAAAATGGCTTTCCGAGCACCAACACACACACATACACTCACCCCTAGAGGCTCGCGTTTTCGGCGCTTCAAACATGCCCCGGTTATCGGAAAAATCTGGGTACTATGGGCCTGCAAACCCGTCAGTTTTTCATCACATATCCAAACACGTTATAATATTTATTTTCCTTCGTGTTTGCATTTAAATGAATTATTCAAAAATGATTTCAATGCATCTCAAATTTCCTCTAAATAAATATCTCAGTAAACAGCTGAAATCCAATTTACATTTAAATGAATTATTGCATTTAAATGAATTATTCAAAAATGATTTCAATGCATCTCAAATTTCCTCTAAATAAATATCTCAGTAAACAGTTGAAATCCAATTTACTGTTTTCGCAGGGTTTACCAACTGAGAGGGGAAATTCGTGATTTTATCATTCCTGGATAACTTCTCAGATCTCAATACCGTTGAAAATGAATAATGAATAATGGTTTTGTATATACATAAATTGAATTTACTTTTCCTGAATCAGTGGTATGTCTTAAGTAGTAATGAATTTCACGCAAAATTATTGCCATTTGGCCAACTTGAGACAAAATAAGGTGGCACTGGACTGCAGGTTTTGTTTTTCATTTAGTTTTATGTAAATGTTTGACATTAATATGCGATTATTATCTCGATGCCAAGCGTTTATCTACATATCTCGTTGTTTTTCTATAAGTTTTACTTTCTTTTTGTTTCTATTTTCACATTTTGTTAAAAGACGCGATACTGACAAGGGAAAGAAAAGAAGAGAAGAAGACGAAAAACCTAATTAACCTTCGCTAGTTGTCTGATATTTGTCTTACAGTTTTAAATTAATAAACATCGTGTTCAATGGACACAGCACTCAGGTTCATTGCGCCGAAGTCCTTATATCCAAATATAAGTCAAAACTTTTTAACTGAAAAGTAAAACCCTCCAAGGATGAGCCCCCGACCTTCCCACCCAACCGACCAAAATAAGACCCAGAAAGAACCTTATGAACGAAAAGAAAACGTCAAAAAAGTTCCGTGTGTTCAGTTGTAATCTTTCAGGTTCAAACCTATAATTTTAATATCAGCTATTAAAAAATATTTTGTCAATAAAACGACATTTGCTTGGCTCAACAGTTGCATGGTGACGGCTTGAATTGTCTATTTTTTTCACAAACATGTACATGCTCCAAACTTCGCCTGCTCAGTAAAGAACCTATACTCTAAGTCTAAGGTATAAAAAGTACCCGATCGATTAACTGTATGGAACTGAAAATAATACTTCCTGAAGTACCTTTTAATCCATGGCGGTCAGTTTGAAATGACTGTTATGTTTGTTTTTTCAGCTTTTTCTTTTCGGCTTTCTCTGACCAGCAACTGACAAAGGCCTAGCGCTCAAAGCCGGTCAGCTCAAATGTTCCTCCCTCACAGCGAAAACATAACACATCATCATTATTCAGCTCAACTGCAACTCAGCTCAGCTCTACAATTTATCCTACTGCTCAGTTGAGATTAAGTGTTATATATATAGTGTGATCTACAGTTTCTGTTCATTTGGCCGAGACAGAGCTAGATAGTTATTATAATAGATAGTGTTCGGATTACAAACAAGCTTTAAACTCTTGAAGAGGCTATTGTAGTTTGGACCGGGCTTCATATTCAATTACCACCGAGCGTGGTCATTTTATAATAAATTGTGAAAACAACACAAACTACTTGACTGACGCAGCGACCATCTGCTGCATCAGATCAATATGCTTCATTCGGCCAATACATTGTCCCCTGTTCACTCGATCCATCAGATACCTTCATTAATTTTCTCTTGTCCTCTTCCTTGTGCAGTTTCTTGTAGGTTTTTTTTATATCTGTGTTTAGTAAGCAGATTGCCGGCATTCGATGTATCAAAATTTGATTTAAGTTTCAGCCGGATGACGAGATGCGTCATTATGTCGAGGCAATTGTATTAACTTCAAAATGTCCACAATAACAATGTTTCCAACCCTACGACTCGCTATTTATGATCTTCAATCTTGCATTTCTTGATATGTTCCTGGACTAGCTGGTGTCAATATAGGATGTATGCCGACTTTCTGATTTCGCCAAGTTCTCTTCGGTCGCCGTCGCCGCAAAATCCAAAATCCAACAGCAAGCAGTGTGAGAGAAACAGTTACTACCCAGGAGATTAGTGACAGCAAACCAAAACTTCTTGGGCCAAATTGGAGCCAGATCATAGTTAAAATGAAACTTACAAGAAAAGATAGGAGAACTACCAAAATTAAATATGAAAAGAGTTGTTTGGTTTTCTTTGAACTTCGAGCCATCTTCTCTTTGAACGAATTGCAGTTGTCATTACGATTCTGTTAACGGTTCGATAAACTTTTCAGACCGCTTGCATTTCTAATGTTTCCCATCATCAGAAAATGCAAAATTGATAATGAATAATGTATTGTAATTATATTTATATATCATATTATACTGATTATACAATGCCGTTTTTAAGCAACTTGATTTCTAAATCATATAAGTCGAATTTGTAAGACAATATACTGATTTCTTGTCTCACGTTCATTATTAAAATAAAATATATAGACTTTATAGTTGGAAATATTTTGCCAGCACCCGAGTGTTCACCGATTATTCAGTTTTCTTCGGTTCAGATATTTACAGTGCAACTACAAAAACCGGGGCCATCCAGTTACGAAAGAACAGCCAATCATAAACGACTTTTTAAATAACACAATTAAATTGGAGTTTGCGAAGTGATTCCACAGAAACCGTGAGAATCGCTCATTCTCATTGGATATAGTTCTACGGTTTCTGTAGACGCACTGTGGGGAGTTATTTATTTGTGTTCAGTTCTTTGTCACTTGCAGTTATTTAGAATTAATTACTCAGACAAGAGAACGCATTCAGATCGTATTTCGGCATCTAGGACCTCATCTAGCGCCCACTTGAAAAACTCTACACCGCAGTAAAACTTCACATTTTTAGCTTTCCGCAGTTCTGGAAATTTTGTAGCATTGTCAAAGTTACTAATGATATAGTTGCCCAGATAGATTGCATATATAAATCTACAGGTGTAATTTTGGCAAATGAATCCCTGCCACTCATCCACCTGCTCCAGATGTCATGACACCGTCAGTTATTTTCAATAAAGCCTGATATATATTTTGGGGTACTTAAAAACAGTCATTTTCAAGCCGAACCTCTCTATGCATTTCCTGAACCCATTCAAGACTTCTTATCTTTACGGAGATTTCCGAACACTTCGAAATATTTCGATTCCCAAAGATTTCGAAGATTTTCGAAAAAAAAAATCCGAAGGATTATATAACTTGGTGTTTTTAAACACTTTCCCGGCGAATCTTTTTGAATATTTCCAAAGATTTCCCAAATTTATGAGGAAAATCAAAACCCTTTCGAAATCTCTTAAAACTTTCGAAGGCCTATTAGACATTTTTTACGTTTTTCCGCGAACATTTCCGAACACTTTCCGAAGATACACGTATTGGATATTAAACAAAAGTTATCAACAATAATCTGTCTTGGAATACCCTGGCACACTAAATACATGAGCACTGAAACACGGTAGTACAAGATAGAACTTAGCGTACGATAAACAATGTGCGCACTCTGCGATATTGCTCATTCTTGGCCACTTTCCTTCTTGTGAAAATGACGCAGGAAGAATTCTCAGTATATACTTTTCGCTAAAGGGATATATCTTGATACGATGATTTCACTCACGATCACAGAGCCATAACCTTTCTGGATGTTGAAATTTGCCGATCAGTTTGTTGATATATACGCAATGAATTATCACCCTCGATTTGTACATATGCTTGGCCGGTTACTTTTTTCTAAACTGATAGATAGTATTGTAGCTTTCGTGTTGAGCAGAATAATAGGAACGCCAATAAGGTTGTAGTCTACTTCATTTTCTTTCACCTTATTTCTCCCATTTAATTTATTCCATCTCACGTTTTCTTCGTCCTCTATTGATTTTTCTAGACACACGTGATACTATATTTTATTGTAGTCCTAATAGAAAGCAATGAACCTGGTTGAAAGAGGCTAAACCAGCTCAAGCGACCAGCAAAATAAAAGGAACTGGAAGCCGAAGACATGCGGACGAAGTGAAATATGAAGACCACAGCCCGAACGGTTAACCTCTCGGCCGGTTTATATTTTCTCCCTTCTGCTGTTGCGGGTCGAACATCTAACACCCAGGTTAGCAAATGCGCTGTCGAGAAACCTTCCGTAACTGCGCGGATTTACGCGTTTTAAAGGGAGAGTATCACGGTATTGCGTATGCGTGCGTAATGCCTCTTAAATACAACAAAAAGGAGTTTTACATGCCATTGCTAAATATTATCCAACTGAAACAA